>JBBPDC010156926.1:0-19578 GCA_037974485.1 Hemigrammopetersius urotaenia | reverse complement strand
TAGGCTCCTTGTATCTTTAGACACTTTGCAGCCTGTCAGTAAAACATTTGTTCACATTTCTGGAATTGAATCTTCTCAGCGTGATAAAGATCAGACCGTCTGATAGTAAATATGATTTTTACACCACCAGGGTAATTAAAAGCAGAATATAAAGAAATGAGGGGATCAAGACTTTTGCACAGTACTGTATATGGTGCAAAAACAGAATATTTTTGGCCAAAACTGCACTGTCACCTTACTGATGCACAAGCATGTTCTGTTACAGCACCAGTGTTCTGTCTGCTATGGACTGAATGTAAATGAGTGTACAAGTTTATAAAAAGCAGAAGGCATTTATTTATCATTACCTCCCGCCTTCTAAGAAATTACAGACATTGTCATCTCTCTTCGACACCAGATGAAACGTCTCCCGGATGATCTGCTGCTGCATGTCCTCCGCCTGAGAAATACAAAACACCGAAAGTCTAAAAAATCATCAATATTTACATCACATCTCCATGTTTTCTGTTCATTAATATTCATGTGATTTACAAATTATATTGTATCAAGGCTGGAGTGTTTTAGATATGGGGGGTCACAAAGCAGGCTTTTAGAATTTAGCCAGATAACTTAAGCCTAGTATCAAGACTGAAAACAACCGTGTTCTGGACTGGAGACTCCAGTAAATCGGGTTATGAAAAATCCTGACAGCCCTAGAGAGACTTTAGACAGTTAAACTGGGAGTCAGAGCAGAAAATACTAATTGTGCAGATCAGGAGTTTAAAACCAGAACCAGAAACTGTGGGTTTTAAAGCCGGACGTGACTGTGTTTACAAAGATTTTCAGTCACACAGCTGTAATAAAAGTGGTGTGAAAGTCTCAGACGGACTGTAAACGAAAATAAGAATGATTATGGTTATGATTACGAAGTCAATATGAGTCAAAAGACTTATTTATTCACAGGTTTAATCACAGAATGATCCGAAATAATCAGAAAACAGAAGCACTGAGCTAACGGCTAACGGCTAAAATACAGAGCTCCGAAAACTCACAAAATACTGATAAAATCTGATGAGCCGAGGTTTGCCATGGTTGTTGAAAATCAAAATCGCCTTGATCATCCTCGGACCGCTGAGTTTCGTCGCGTTGGTGCTCAAAAATCCGTTTAAGACAAAAACATCTGCTACACCAGACAGGCTTTAACACAGAATCACTAGCACACCTTCAGAATAAAAGTCCTTGACCATGTAACATAATACGTGTACACACACGTTCAGGCTATAGGTTCTTTAACAGTGTTCAATATACCCGTTGATTTATACATGTCGGGTCGGTTTCCCGGCCTGGGTTTAAGCCTAGTCCTGGATTATGTAGTGCTGTGAATAGAGATTTTCCATTAAAGAGGAAAGATTAGTCCATGACTAATATTACTCCCTGTCTGGGAAACCGAACCATAATGTATTTATGTGTTAGTTTGCGTGTGTGTAGACAGATATATGGGCAGATAGATACACTATATGGACAAATGTATTGGACACTTGTTTTTTCAGGGGTTGGGTTAGACCCCTTACTTCCAGTGAAGAATAATCTTAATACTTCAGCAGACTGAGACAGAAAGCATGGCAAGGCTCCCAGTCTGCCCAGTTAAGGTTGTCCACTGGTGTTCCACAGGGCTCGGTCCTTGGACCACTTCTCTTTTCTCTGTATACTGGTTCTCTTGGGGATGTAATAGCCTCACACTGTGTTTCCTACTACCTTTATGCTGACGATACTCAACTTCTCCCTTTCCCCTCCAGTGACAACCAAGTTCCAATCTTCATCTCTAACTGTCTGGCCGACATTTACTCTTGGATGGCGGCCCATCAACTCAAGCTGAACTCCAGCAAAACCAAGCTCTTCTTCATCAAAGTGAGCCCTTCACCAAGCCACGACCTCATTGTTTCTGTTGGGAATTCAGTTATCTTGGTGTTGTGCTAGATTAAGATCTGTCTTTCTCGTCAGATCCTTTTCGTTGCACCTCCTTACATATCAGCACTGATGAAGCAGCATCAATTGTCATCCTCTCAGAGCTTCAATAGCCGTCTGGAACCTCCACTGCTCAAAAGAAGAGGAAGACCTGCATCAAGACTTTTCAGTCTTGGCCCCCAGTGGTGGAACTAACTCCCCCTTGCAGTCAGAACTGCGGAGTCCCTTGCTGTCTGGACCCACCTCTTCAAGGAGCACCTTGGTGACTAACTAGGTCTCTTGTTTCTGCATATTTATTTCTTCTTCCCCTTTTTTATTTAAAAAATACATCTTACTCTTATGTTCATGTCTTCCTTAATCTTTGGGATGAACTGGAACGGAGATTGTGATCCAGACCTTCTCGTCCAATATCAGTGTCTGGCCTCATAAATGCTACAGAATAAATGGAAATGTATAGTTTAATATATATTTATTAAATTTAAAACATGATATAAAGTGGAGGGGCGCTGCAGTGTGTGAGGGCGGCCTGTAGGAGGCAGCAGCGCGCGGAGGGCCATAAAAGACTAGAAGAAGAGATTGGAATGTTTGTACTGTTTTGTGGAGCTGCGAGTTCCTCACAAACATCTAAACATTTAAACGTCTAAATATCTGAACATCTAAACACCTGAACATCTAGACACTCGAACTCCTGAGCAGCAGCTCCACGGCCGGGACTAGGCCCTGCAGACTGAGTGTTGGATCTGTGTGGGGAAGCTAACGGGCTAACTGTCACTCAGGTGAGTTCAGACTCTTTATAAAGTTTTTTATTTCTAATAGAACAAATAAACCACCTCCCTCTGTGTGAAATTTATCATGGACGTTTGCTGCTGTTACTGTTTGTCTGGCTTAACCGCTTCACCTCCAAACAACCAGACTTCTGTGTAATATAAAGGAAATTCCTCCCATTTTTCAACATTTCTGTACAATTCGGATCTGAATAAACTGATTCAGAGTGCACTCAGAGTATGTTTGGTGTGAAATGATTTATTGTAGACACTCTTGTAGTGAGATTTCTCTCCAGTGTTGGTGAATGGAACCAGGCGTTTCCAACACAATTTCAGTTTTATTCTCTATCGCCCTCCAGTGAAGCTCCACGTGTCTCTGAGTGTTTATATGGATATTGATCATGTAAAATAGTGAATCTGAACTAAATCACTTTTCGGGACTGTTTCACCTCAGGACGCCCTGCATGTAACCCTCTACCATGAATGGGTTTAGTTTTAGTACCAACATCATCTCAGAACTTTGGTAGAACAACATCTCAGGTGTCAGGCGGCGCAACCAGAGCCATCTGATGAAGAACTTTCTGTGAGGAGCTTTTAGAGGCAGACGTCTGGTTCCATTCACCTCCACTGTAACAGTTCTGACTCGGTGAGTAGGATGGTCCTCCCTCTCCCATCACTCAGTATAACTGTCCCCTCTCTGTCGCTGGGTGAGTAGGGTAGTCCTCCCTCTCCCCCATCACCCAGTATAACTGTCCCCTCTCTGTCTCTGGGTGGGTAGGGTAGTCCTCCCTCTCCCCCATCACTCAGTATAACTGTAGTTCTGCCGTATCCTGGATCAGAGTGGAGGAACCTGTTTACCTTCTGGGCTGAAACTGCAGCTCTGGGTGCGGCCACGATTAACACTCCAACACTTCACCTTTGGCACTCCCTTCTAGATTTCTCTGCAGTTCCTCATGTTGCCCCAGCAAGGTGCTTCAAGGCAAAATAAAATAACATTTTGCTATGTATTGTTCAGCCAGTCAATTTTGGACAAAAATATCAGTACTGCAATTTTATTTCCAAAATAAAATAAAATAAAGAGCCCAATTAATTTTGTTAAAAATTGTTTCAAATGGTACATTTAATGCCCCAATCCATACAGTCCATATATGGAAAATAAGATACAAAAACATCCTGTTTTCGGATCAGTTTTGTGATGTCACAACCAGTACATTTAAATATGTCTCCTTATTTGGGCTATACCATTTTAGCTCCGCCCACTCATGCACCGATTCTCCATCACCTTTAACAGTTAAAAATTAGGGGTTTTTTTTGTTGGATTTCATGAAGACTTCATCATTCATTAGAACCCCAAGTAACTCACCTGGAGCTGTGATTGGTCACCCTGCCAGAAACACTGTGTTTGGTTAGAAGCTCATTTGCATGTCGTAGTTTTCTGATATCAGTATTGCTGAAACCGATAAAACAGATGATATTGTGATGCCTTACAACTTTTTTTTTTTTTTCTTATTCCTCCCCAGCTTTGTAGCACTTGGAGTTTGAGACACATAAGATCATTGCACTTTTCTTAATTATTTATTCATTTAAAACATTTACCATTAGATATTAATTGTATGCCATTTTAATCTTATTTTAATTGAATTATTAATTGAACATTATAATTAAATGTGTACCATAATAAAATAATTTGTAATGGAATATGACATCATTTATCATGATTGGTTTTCATATAACTTTGTTTTAGAAGAATAAAAAAATTTCATTTTTAGATGTATAGCTTTCCGCACTTCCTGTCATGTATAAAATGCTCACAAATACATATACACATACGCGGATATATATAAAAGCCCGGATTTATATAAGCATTTTGTTCGTTTTGCTCTTTCATGGGGATGATTCTGCATACGTCTTACGTAAAAGTGTGTACATTTTTTTTTTAGTTTTAGTTTTTTGTTTTTTAGCCTCCGTTCAAAGCCTGTATCTTTGTGGTTCTGCCAGTATCCACTAGATGGCGCCCTTACCCAAAGCAAGTCCCTGTACCTGCAGGTTCAAGGTTTTGGACCCCACCGGTGTGGCAGTGCCCCCGCCCCCAAACCCGTGTCTGTGATGTTTCTGGAGTATTTCTGAGTTCTGACGCTCTGCTCTGTTTCTCCAGCAGGTCATGTGATGTAACGCAAGCGGCGGCACCATGAGTTTCCCCCGATTCGCCCTCGTACTGCTGGCGCTGCCGTGTGTGTGTGAGTTTGTTCCGACCAAAGACACAGTCCTCATCAAGCAGCATGTCGACAAACCTGGACTTTGTGATGTGGAACACTGTGAGTCCAACCCTGATACAGACAGACACACACACACTCTCTCTTTGTCTCTCACTGGTCACTGTTTTATTGATTTGTTTTCATGTTCTGTTTTGAGTTTTCTCCTTCTTTTTGACATTATAAAGGATGATCATTGTGATCAACACTCTCACCTGGTGGTTCCTCGAGGCCGCTGATCTGTTTTGGTCGTTGAGGTTTAATTAAACAGTCAGAAATAAACTTCTGTGATTATATGCTTGGGAGCCGCTCACTTCCGCAGCTTCCACAGCCCGGTCACAGAAACACTTCAGACTTTACAACTGCTTTATTTTGGGCTGATAAATGCGTAGATACAAATCCCCCTGTCGCTCTATGCATAAAGTGTGTGTATATTAATGTACACAAATCCAGGTTTGATATTAAACGTGGTGTGCATACATGTCTGTAATAAAAATATAAAAAAACATTTATAATAAATAATGTATTTTTGGTTTGGCGATCAGTTCTATATTTTGACGGCTGAAGTGTTTGTGTTAGTGTGTGTGTGTGTCTTTTGTTTTAGTTTAGAAACACGTTTAATTAGAGATTCTGTTTCAGAGTTTTTCTGTGATTTAGAACTCAGATCTTACACCAGAGCGGGGGTGAGTTCCAGAAGGTTCCTTATTCTCGGTTCTGTTTCAGGAGTCTCTTATCTTTGCTCCCAGTTCAGGCGCATTGTTTGCCTCGCCGCTGGTTTAGAAGGTCGGGAGGATCTCGGGTTTGTTTTTTCGGTTCTGGATGAAATATGTCCCGATCTGTACCTTCAGAGATGAAACGGCAGGACGGGGGTCTGTGGAATATCATATTTTCAGAAGGAGAAGTGAAGCCATATGTTCTGTTTTTTAGCATCTCATCTCTTCGCTTGAAGGACGTGCTCTGAGAGGGGCCATGTGGTTCACATTTAAGATGAAAGGGCCGCTCGGGCCTGGCTCTGTGTGTGTGTGTGTGTTTGGTCCAGGCGCTGTTTCGCTTCAGCCCTTCGCTAATCTTTGTTAGGATGTTCTCGTTTTTTAATTAAAATCACACTCTGGTTGGGGTTTTTTTTTGGCCACACACGTTGTTGCTCTGTGTGTCTGTGTGTCTGTTGGATAGATTGTTATAGAGAATCTGGTAAAATGACAAATCAATTAGTTTCAGCTAATCGTTGCGATAGAGATATTAATGGTTGCACTGAAACCAATATAGATACCAATACTGATACTGCTGATCGATGCAGTACTACTTATTGATCTATGTCAATGCGGCTTGATACAGTTACTGCTTATTGTGATGCAGCTTATAGATACTCTTATTGATCTACTCTCCATAATCTGGTCAGAGAATAAAGTCTCCTGAGAAGCTGAGGTTTTATTGAGGTGTTTTAGAGAAAAAAGGATCTAAACTGTGTCCCGAGTTTGTGTTTCTATAATGAGGGAGGAGCGTCGCTACAAATGTTCTGATCAACAGAGCGGCGCTCTGTTCTCCACTGATCCAATCCAGCATCCACCGTCTGGAAACGCAGCTGTGTGAGAAAGTATTAACACCCACAGCAGCCCCGACTGAACAGGAGACTCTCCAGAGTTCAGCAGGAACCGGGACCATACGGTTCTTCATACAATTCACAAAACAGTGAGCTGTGAGAAGTGGTGTGTATTAGTTTCCCAGTAACACACAGCCTCCGGAGTTTTACTGCTTTCGTTAAATGAGAAGTCTGTGCGTTAAGTTAATGCCTGATATAATTAATGTTTGTGGACAGATGTGTGTATTTTGGGCCTCTTTTTAAAACACAAACCATCTGTTCTGTAATCGCTCACACTCACGAGCAGCACCAGAGTTCTCTTTAAAGGAGACCCAGGAGCAGATGATTCCAGATGATCAGGCGGTGATCAGTATACTGGTGGTGCTGAATGCTGAGTGGGTGGAGCTCCTTTATCTAGGCTCTTTGTATCTTTTGACACTTTGCAGCCTGTCAGTAAAACATTTGTTCACATTTCTATAATTTATCTCCTCAGTGTGACAAAGATCATGCAGTCTGACAGTAAACAGGAGTTTTACACCAACAAGGAGATTCAAAACAAAATATAAAGGAATGAAGGGGCGTCAAAACATTCGCACAGTGCTGTAGATCAGCTGTAAATGCCTGTAGTGAATACAACTTATTAAAATGAGAATGGCATGAATTTTTTTTGCTCCTCAGAGGTTTCATATCAGTCAGGTAGGCGTGTGTGTGTGTACGGGTTTGCGTGCCTGTGAGTGTGTTTGTGCAGCACCCATGACCTCCAGACACACTCCAGGATTTGGAGAAAGCGCCTTCACTAATGCACCACACACACAGTAGGTATCGGGTTACCGTGTGTGTGTGTGTACGCTGTATGGCGAACGAGAGCAAGGTTTAAACGGCCGCGTCCATCTGGAAGTCTGAAATGTTTGGTATGAGAGCTATAAATACACAATCACTCTGCATTCCACACACACACACACAGTCACACACAGAGTGCACTCTGGACCTGGTGTTCTTTACACCGACCTGCTCTAGTGGAGGGGGAAATAGGTCAGGCTATCTATATACACACACACACACACACACACACACAGAGGTGGTAAAATGTGTGTTTGGTCATGTTACGTTTATCAGTTAGTAAATAATTATAGACCCTCTCCAGCACTGATACACGAAGGTGAGCTTGTTCTTCCTCTGAGATGTGTGAAGCACCACCATCTTCTCCACCTCCTTCTCTAAATGATGGGGTGAGGGACGACCACCCTGTCCTCCCAGAGAGAGGACAGTTTAGTGTGACTGCGTTGGTCCTCACACTCCTGTCCTTAAGTTTTATTATTGTGAGCTGAAATTTGGTGCTGCCTCTTGTCCTACAGTGCCACACTTGTCCTGATGTTGGTCAGATGTTTCAGGGTTTGGTAAGCAGGGTTACCAGATGCTAGATGCACCTTGGAACTAAACTCTGAAGGAATCAAGAAGGTCCAAGAGACTGAGTTCAGTAGGTTTTTGGGTCCTGGCGCAAAGAACGCGCTGTAATGCATAACCCATGCGGATCAGGGCGGGGCTCTGGAAACGCTTGTCATCTGAGTGCGACTCCTCTCCACCTGCTGAAGTCATCAGAGAGGCAGATGTACAGATGGAGGGGTGTGGAGCCTCTGAGTTGGGCTGAACATCACCCTTGTCTGTTGAGAGCTGATGAAAAGAGATGTGCATTTTTTTTTTCTTTTACATTTTCAGAGAGGGGGGACCACCCTACCCATCCAGAGAGAGAGAGAGAGAGAGAGAGAGGACAGTTATACTGAGTGATAGGGAGAGGGAGGACCACCCTACCCACCCAGAGAGAGAGAGGACAGTTATACTGAATGACAGGGAGAGGGAGAACCACCCTACCCACCCAGAGAGAGAGAAGACAGTTATACTGAGTGATGGGGGAGAGGGAGGACCACTCTACCCACCCAGAGAGAGAGAGGAAACGTCTAATTTGCCATCACCACACCGCAATTTATTTTCGCCGACAATATAGAATGAGCAATCAAAAACATTTCCTAAACTGGCAGTGATTGCATGGAATGTGCTCTCTATGTCAGCATCGAGCCATGCCTGAGATATTTCATCGGCTGGATTTGTGATTCAAGAACGGGGACGATACCCTTTTTCTGCACAGTAACGGAAAGTAAATGTCTGTATTCATTCACACGGACACTGATCGACAGGCTCAGCTATGAGAGCATAGTAACCGAATAGCAGGCTGTGGCAGACACGAATAATGTTTCTGAGCAACTCTACTAGATTATTGTTTGTGTAAGAAAAAGTGGTCAGGTGCAGGTGAACAGAATCGTTAGGTTTAGCTGCACTTTTCATTTTGCTAATGTGATGTTAAGTGCAGGTGCAAGTTAGAAATATATGACTGATTTATTGAATGTACAGGTCGGGTGACGGGCCAAGCCTTGAGGGGGCGGCTCTCCAAAAGTCGACCTCTGCAGGACTCTGATTTGTTATACCAGTAATGCTGTCAATATGGCAACGTGTAAATCACTTCATGGCTCTGTTGGTTCTGCTATGAGATGTAAGAGACCAGCTCACAGAGACACAACAAGTACAAAGAACACATTGTTTAGTCACTGTACAACTCAACACTACACTGACAAACACGGCAAAGACACAGAACGTGTGAGGGACATTACAGAGCCAGTTGTCTTTTCACAGGCAGATCTTCTGGCAGTAACTTTCTAAACTACGGTCATTTGTCATTCCTCCTTGAAAGGCCTCCTGTTAACACTCTTTTTTAACTCCATCAGACCTGAGCTGTTCCAGAGCTCCATCCAGAATCACAGTGAAGGACAAAGGACCAAGATCTGGAGCTCCTGACCTTCAGAGTGGAGTTTAAACTTTCTCAAAAAAAAGACATCACTATGCATCATCAAAATGGTCTACAAATTTTCATGGGTGAAAAATTCAGACAAACCTGGCTTTATATTCTATATTGTGTGGGGGCCAAAGTCTGAGACCACCAGTGATGATCCCTCTATTCTTAGTCCTCTGGCTCAGATTTTAAGTGGGTCTCAAACGTTTGGCAAAATTTACATCTTGAATCTGCTGAATAATTATAATTTTTCAAGAATATATCTCTTACTAAACAGTGTGTAACTCAGTACTGATACTTTTTAGACCGTATATTTGAACATTTTATTTTATACTTTACTGTGAGTATTTTATTTTATTCTATTCTATTGTTTTTCTTAATTTTACTGCTCTTAACTTTGTACTGTCCACTTGACCAAGCAAATTTCCCACTTGTGGGCCTAATACATTTTCTTATCTTATCTCTTAACCAAAGTGTACATTTATCATGCCTATAAAGCTGTAAAGCAGCTCTGAACTGTAGGTTCTCCTGTAGGGTCTATTGTAGGTCTTCACCTTTCACGTGCTGGAGTGAAAAGACCTCTATAGAGGATCCATCTATAGTGAAGCACCCCCTGATAACAGGCATGAATAGAGGAGACGAGAGGAGGAGAGAATCAAGCAGTGGAAAGAGAGGCTGTGTTTTGACTGCTGAAGGCAGCTCGGAAAACAATGTACAGAACATTACTTGTCTACATTGATGTTTTTAAAGCAATAAGAAGTGAAGCCAAAGCTTTAGACTTTGAGGACTGTAGTTTGGCCTGGAGAAGTCTAACGTAAGTTTCCAAAGTGATACATGCATTGGACAAGTGAGTTTTTAATGGGTTGTATTTTCTACTTTAGCTGTGGGTGTATGATAAAAAAACTAATGGTTGATGATACTGTGATACTTTATATATGCCGGGGCTGGGGCTTAGTTTTCTTACTGACTTTATTTTGACAGTAAAGGGAGGTTATCTGGAGACTGAGGGCAGGTTACCTGGAGATTGATGGGAGGTTACCTGGAGATTGAGGGGAGGCTACGTGGAGATTGAGGGGAGGTTACATGGAGACTGAGGGGAGGTTACCTGAAGATTGAGGGGAGGTTACCTGAAGATTGAGGGGAGGTTACTTGGAGATTGAGGGCATGTTACCTAAAGATTGAGGGGAGATTGTCTGGATACTGAGGGCAGGTTACCTGAAGACTGAGGGGAGGTTACCTGGAGACTAGGGGAGGTTACCTGGGGACAGAGGGGTGGTTACCTAAAGATTGAGGGGAGGTTACTTGGAGTGTGAGGGCAGGTTACCTGGAAATTAAAGGGAGGGTACCTGAAGATTGAGGGGAGGTTACTTGACGATTGAGGGGAAGTTACCTGAAGATTGAGGGGAGATTGCCTGGATACTGAGGGCAGGTTACCTTAAGACTGAGGGGAGGTTACCTGGAGACTGAGGGGAGGTTACCTGGAGACTAGGGGAGGTTACTTGGAGACTAGGGGAGGTTATTTGGAGACTTGAGGGGAGGTTACCTGAAGTTTGAGGGAAGGTTACTTGGAGAGTGAGGGCAGGTTACCTGGAAATTAAAGGGAGGGTACCTGAAAAGGAGGTTAACTGGAGGGTGAGGGGATTTTAGCATCCCCTGGAGTGTAGGGGCAGGTTAGCGAGGACTGAAAGGTTAGCTGGATTGCCTGATCAGAGGGTGCAGAGCAGTGAGTGAGAGAAGCTCCTCTGATGAATTAGTGATCTGATTTACTTTTTCTGTCTGTACAAACCGCTCTACAACTTACACTTGTGTGGTGTAACCAGCAGGTCCAGGTTCTTCTGGGAGAGATTGGGCCAAATTGCCATCATCTCCTTACGTAGCTCTGCATCCATCTGGTGCTTGTCTGCCCCTCCTGAGAACACATGATACGCACACACACAGACATACACACATACACACACATTATAAGCACATAGAAAAGTCTAGGACATTCCCATGTCTAATATTTTACACTCCTAATCTATAAACCTAAACAGAGATAGAGGAGGTGCTACAGGCGGATGCTCCATACCCTTGGCGATCTTGATGTCAAGTGCCGTGCGGATTAAGGCCATCAGGGTGGAGTTGAAATGCACCGTGTTGTCGTCTGCAACAGGCAGGTCCATACGCAGCAGTCTCTGCGGGGAGGCAATCAGTGGGGTTTAGAGTGCGTGGGTGTGTTTTAAGAGGGTGTGTCATTCAAACCTCCAATCAGAAGTTTTGCTAGACAGCTGAAAGGTGGAGGGAGCTCCATAGGTGGTGACCAAAACACGACTGACCCCTCTCTATCTCAGACGTTCTGAAGAAATGTCTGCACCCATTCTAAATTACGGTGCTAGAATGTTTACAGCAGGAGCATTCATGGAACTACTCCATAAAGACATGGACGTTTCTAAGAGTCATCTGTGAGAAAGGACCACATCTCAGTTTAGTAACTGACAGTTTCAGAATGTCCTCAAACACACAGCACCAGTCAAAAGTCTGGACCCACTTGACTGTTTTTCACACATTCTGACCTAAAGATGCGGATCTTCTTAGTGACAGTTAGTTAGCTTGAGAGAGTTTGTAAGAGCAGCAGTAAGATGGAGTTTCAAACACCAGCTGGAAGAACAGCACTGTTTACACTGTTGGATCTGATGGATGTGGCAGAGGAGAAATTCCTCTAAGGCACAGTAGAACCACATCCTTGTATAATGTTCTGGTGGTGGAGCTTCTTTCATGAACACCACGCTCTCTTCATCACTGAGTTCTGGATCTTGGCTCAGTCTTCACAAGTGTTCAGGTAGTGGGCGGGGCCATGAGCAGTTAGTGGCCAGGGCTGTGAGTCGTTAGTGGGTGAGGCTGTGCAGTTTGCATGATGAGCTGTTGTCTTAGTGAACTGTGTTAAAGTCAGGAGCTTTATAAGCTATATATGGTTTTTCATATGGTTGCACGTATGAATGTGTATCTGTCTGGTATCTGGTAAGACATTTGGACCACCAGCTGGTGACCTTCAATGTTCAAAGAAGGAGAGGATGTCCTAAAGATGTTATTGTCTATTAATAATGATCAGCGTTTGTAGAATGTTGAATAACTGCTCGTCAACTCACTAATAATAGAAAAACACTACTGGGAGCTCCAGTGGAGGAGGCATAAGTGTAACAGGCAAGTCTTCCTAATTTCATACTACTGTTTATTTTCAGTATACTGGCCATTTATGATATTTAAAGTCACTTGGTTCAGTCATTAAACACATCTCTGAGATGTTTGATGAACATCAGTCTGGAAGGTCTTTCAGATGGGCAGAAGCTGGTTGTTACACTTCCTCCTGCTGGATCCAACTCAGCATGAAGATCAGATCTGTTTTAAAAAGACAAAACTTTCCTTGCTTCCAATTAACCAGCAAAATATGCACAAAAACAATGGAATTTGATCTGTATTCTTTTGTTTTATGAAAGAATTATCTTATTATGACAAAACTGTTATAAATAGACAGTCGGTGTCCAGACCTTTAACTGGTGTAGATTCTAGATATCTCACAGGGCTCACTAGGACACTCTCAGTCCCTGGTGTCTCAGAGCTCCCCCTACCTGCTGGAGGCCTCAATTTACATTTCTAAAATGAACCAATGATTGAAACGGTGTCTAAGTATGGCGCCACCTGGTGGCCGCCGTTCATCAGAGCACCGTTTTCACTCATGTGGGGTTACCTGAACAATGAGCGATTAACAAAGCACATGACACGGCGTTAGTGAGCATGAGCGCCGGTGTGTGTGTGTGTGTGTGTTGGTTCTCCAATGTTCTTCAAGGTGCTCCATTCCAGGGCAAGCAGGTAAGCTGCAGCTCCAACAGTTAACATGCAACGGCCCATGCAGTGCCCCCACGTGCCCCATGCAGCATGCCATGCATGCAGCTCCTCCCACCCCCCTCCCACTCCCACACAGCACGAGCAGCCGCGCACAGAGAGGACCATTTATCACTTCGCTGATCTGTTTTTTGGGGGATTTTTTTTTTGGGGGGGGGTGTCGTCTTGGATGGTTGGACTTGGTCCTGATTTGTCCTGATTTTTCTTTTTTTTTCCTGATTGATCTCTCGATGCAGGACGGGTGCGGTCAGTCTGAGGTCAGTTTAGAGTTTCATTCCCTGGAGTTAGAGTGTGAGGAGAGGACGCGGGGCTGGGTTAGACACCGGCTGGGTGTTGGATCGGGTTAGTTCACTCCAGACTGGAAGGCCATGAGATGTTTCCACAGATAAAAAGAACAAAAACAAAAACAAAAAACAAAGGAAGAGGCGACGGGTGGACATGTGCAGGGCAATGGACGGAAGGGATGGTCAGGGAAGAGCGAGAGAGGGATGATCTGCCTGACAGAGAGAGAGAGAGAGAAAGAGAGAGACAGAGACAGAGAGAGAGAGAGAGAGTGGTGTGCAAGAAGGCAGAACCACAGCTCAGGGTGAAGAGAACCCCGAGCAGGAACATCCTAAACACCCCAACACTAGCGGACACACCAGGAACTGCAGGTTGGAAGCATTGCTAACTTTATACAATTACTTTTATTCAGGAAACTGCAGTCGTCTTCGGTTTAGGCCAGAAATTTGGGTCCAAAAAAGGAGCTAAGATACCACAGGACAGCAGGTCAGAATCCTCCTGTATAACTTTCTGTGGGTTCTGTAGTTTTTTTCATGCTGATCTCAGATCTGTGTTTAGTTGTTCCTGCAGGTACAGTGTTTGTGATGAAGCTAGTTCTATACTGCATGATAGTTGGTATAATGATCATATAATAATCATATGCTGTGTTTTTGAAGAAACAGTGGTAGCTGACTGACACTGATCATTATATCTATGCCATGAAACTCATACAGAAACCTTCACACCATTAAACTGCACTGACAGTGAAAACTGTTACTAATTATTGCTGTTGTTTTTTTTTAAACAGGATTTTAAAGGTCAGCGTATAGTTTTTTTTTAATTTGAGTGTGGGCCCAAACTTCTCGACTGCAGTGTGTGATGTTTCTCCCTCTGAGATTTCTGAGGGAATACCATTAGATTTCTCGGCCTATTTCTAACCCTGCTTTCTCAGCAGAGTTCACTCTTGAAGGCATGAAGGCAACAAAATGCGGGCGTGTGGACCTGAGGAGCCACGTTCATCTCAGGATTCCAGAAAGGAAGCTCCTCCAGATGGAGGTAACAGTGTTTAAGGTTCTGCAGTGTTTTAAATGCTTTAAAAGTAACTGCTTCCACACCTCAGTCCTGGTGTTTTGGAGGAATGTATCCTAAAACCTCCACTGCAGGAGGCAGAAGGTTGGTCTGATCCCTACTCCACAGATTGTTCCACAGCAGCTCACTTGAGACCCGGAGCGTCACAGATTTCCATTAAAGAAAAGTTAAAAAACAACCTCCAACCATGAAAACATCTTCGTCACCAAATAGGCCTAAAAGGGAACCTACAGAACCAGCTGTTCTAGTCCTAGTCTCCACTAGGGGGCGCCATCATACATGTGATTCATGAGTTCAGCTTTCTGATCATTTTCTGCCTCTCTTCAGTCTAGGCTACACAGATTACCCCGACATAAAACACCCTATAAGACTCTATAGCTCTCTGCACTACTTTATAATACTCTATAATACCCTATAATGCTCTATAATACCCTATAATGCTTTATAAGACTCTATAACTCTCTGCACTACTTTATAATACTCTATAATACCCTATAATGCTCTATAATACCCTATAATACCCTATAATGCTTTATAAAACTCTATAACTCTCTGTACTATTTTAAACACCTTTACTACTTTAAGAACCCAGTAAACACCTCCGTCCAGTTCCTGTTCTGGAGGTCAGCGAAGACTTTGCTATGCTAGTGTTAGCTAAGATGCTACAGGAGGAAAGATCACCTTCCAGAGCCTCAGGTATTAAACTCCAGAAATAATAAAAACCACATCCTTCAAATCGACAGCCAGTGGACAAACACCAATCCTGATCTCTAAACATTCAGAGAGAGAGAGAGAGAGAGAGAAGGACAGACAGAGACAGTGAGAGGGAGAGAAGGGAGGTGAAGTCCCAGTAGCTGAACTCATTAAGCTGAGTGGTGGGAAGAGGGAGGGACACATGAGAAAATGGGGGCGGGGTGAGGAGGTGCGTGGCCCTGAATAGAAGGTGCAAAAATAAGTGATGAGGTGGTGAGATGATGGTGAGATGATGGAGATGACAGCAAGTTGGAAAGATGAAGAGATGCTGAGATGGTGTTCAGACTGTTGAGAAATGGTGATGGCGGTGAGATGATGTTGAGAGATGTTTGAGACGGTAAGATGATGGTTGAGATTGTGGAAGCATGGTGGTGAGATGAAGGTGAAATTATTTTGTGATTGTGAGATAATGGTGAGATATTAAATGATGGTAAGAAGATGGTGAGATGGCAGTGGGATTATGGTGAGATGATTGTGAATTGATGGTGAGATTATGTCGAGATGGCGGTGAGATGCTTGTAAGATGATGCTGAGATAGTGAAATGATGTGTTATGCTTATGAGATGATGGTAAGATGATGATGAGTTTATGTGAGATGGTGTGTTATGGTTGTGAGATGATGGTGAGATAATGGTGAGATGATGGTGAGGTGTGTTATGGTTGTGAGATCATGTAAGAGTTATGGGTGTGCCATGGTGTGTCATAGTTCTGAGATGATGGTGAGATAATGGTGAGATGATGGTGAGGTGTGTCATAGTTCTGAGATGATGGTGAGATAATGGTGAGATGATGGTGAGGTGTGTTATGGTTGTGAGAGAATGGTGAGATGAAGTGAGATGGTGTGTTATACTTGTGAGATGATGGTGAGATTATGGTGAGATGATGGTGAAGTGTGTTATGGTTGTGAGAGAAGGTGTGAGATAAAGGTCGATGGTGTTATACTTGTGAGAGGATGGTGAGATAATGGTGAGATGATGGTGAGGTGTGTTATGGTTGCGAGAGAATGGTGAGATGAAGTGAGATGGTGTGAGAAACAGTGGAGGAGAACAGCATGTCTCTGAAACCTGCTCTGATCTGGTTTCTGAGGTGCGTCTGACCTGAACATCGTCCCACTTCTCTAAAGACACACTGGGGTCAAGATTTCAGGAGGTCACTGGCTGACCATCCACAGGAGGCGGAGGCATGGAGAACTAAACACGCCCCGCCCTTCCCAGTCCTTCTGTACCGCACACAGCGCCCCAACACGCCTGGAACTCCGCCAGCAGCAGAGCTGGTCTCAGACTCGGAGACGAGCGGAGACCAAACCTTCGGGCCAGAGTTCAGGTGTGTCTGGGTTCTTTTACATGAATCACATGGAACCGGGAGCCAAGACCACTTTGTTACACAGAACCTCTCTAAACAGAACATCAATTAACTAGTTATGCATGTTATGTAAATGAAGTAATTACATTGAACCGGGAGTCGAAACAACTTTTTACATGAAAATTGTGCTTGAAAATTAATCTAAACAGAGCATTAATGAACTGATTCTTTAATTAATGTTCTGTTTAGATGAGTTTATCTTAATTAGATAATTAAAGGACTTCTAAGGGTCGAGGAGCTGAGAGTTAGCTATTGTGTGTGTGTGTGTGTGTGTGTGTGTGTGTTTATTGCGTACCGTGCAGAAGGACTGACAAGTCATTCCCCTGTCCTCCCTCTCCCGTGGATGTGTGTGTGTGTGTGTGTGTGTGGGCTGGCTAACACTTCACTTTCACCAACTTTCACAAAGTACAGGAGCTCACCAACACCAACACTAATAGAGAAACAGGGCGGCCCCGCGGGGCCAGCGGGGGTCCCGGGTCCCGGCTGCCCTCTAACCTTGTACGCCACGCGCGCCGGGCAGCGCTTCCCCAGACCCAGCGGCGGGCACATGAGCCGCAGCATCGCATACAAATCACTGAAACTGATCCTGCCGCTGCAGACCCCCACAAACAAACAAACAAACGCAAAACGGGATGGGGCAGGACACAGATGGGTCAGATTAGGAGAGCAGTGTGGGCGGAGGATTGAACAAAAATAAAGAAAGATAGAAAAAAGGAAAAAGAAAAAAAGAAAAGACAGAGGTTATTGGTCTGGTCAGGGGGGGGGGGCAGTGGGGGGCTGGAGAGATCAGGTTATCCACATTGGCGGGGTCTACGGTGACCCGGGCAGCGGCTGGGACTTTTGGCCAAGAAATGACACATTCAGTTCGAAACAATAAAACCACGGAATCGTTCTACACAGTCTACACAGTCACAGACTGTAATTCACCACACACAGCCTAGGGGGCGATGTGACTTCTTCTGTTACATTCAAAAAGTGCTCTGTAAGACTCCATAATGCTCTGTAATATTCTCTTACACTCCACTGGCACTTTTTCCTGGCATTGTTCTAAATAATGTGCGAGCCGAACCCAAGCCAAACCCGAGCCAAACCCGAGTCGAACTCTGGCCAAACCCGAGCCGAACTCGCTGGACTGCAGCCGAGCCAACTGTATCTCTGCTCTCTGATTGGTGGAAATGTTTCATCACTACATGGAAAGAGGAAACTGTTTATTTACTGTCTGCAAAAAAACAGCAACAGGGACACAAACTAACAGATGGAAAGTGATGAAGCTCAAGCTCCACTGTCTGTCTGGGCTGAAGATACATTTCAGTGGGAGTTTCTACGACTCTGAGAGAAACGTGAAGGAGATCCAGGACGTCACTAACAAGGGTTCGGTTCTCATCACACGGATAAAGAACGCAGAGAGAACATCAACAAGAATAGAATACAAAGATAATTAAACGTTTTTTTTCGGCCAAGAATTTTCAAGTGTTGCAAATTCGCAATCCTGGTTTAAACCAAAGGAACAGAAAAGAGGTTCCATGAGATTAGAGTTTGGTTGCATAGAACAAGCAGGAGAACCCACTGCCCCACCCCCACCCACCCCAGACTTCAAAACAATGCACGCTGCTTTAACCCCACCCTGCAAACCCCACACACTCCCCCGACAAGCCCCGCCCCCAGGCTGCCCAGGCACTGTTCCACAGCAAGCAGGAGACAGAACCCGGAGAGGAGCTGCTCTTAGGTTCTACGTTCTCACTGGGCTGGTTTGTCTGGTGAAGGTTGTGTGTGTGTGTGTAAGTGTGTGTGTGGCAGGTGCACGTCATGCTGTCCCTGGTGGTTTCTGCATACTCCCGCACATTCCTTCTCATATCAGAATACATTTAGGTGGAGATGGTGTGAAAAAACTAATAAAGAAACAGAAAAAATGATGAACCGGAGGAGAAACGAAAGAACCGTGAAGGAGGAAGAGAAGAAGAAGAAGGAAAAAAAAGAAACTGAGGAAAAGAAAAACATAAAAAAGAAAAGCGACATTCATTCCAGTCTCCACTGCGAGCAGGTGCTGAGGGGTTTTGGTTTAGAGGGTCCAAACCTTGCAGGCCACCCTATGAGGACATTTCTTTCCTAAGCCCAGGGGGGGGTCGATAACCCGCAATAAACTGTACATATCCTTATAATGAATGCGCCCGCTGCAAGAAAAACACAGGGAGGTTAGAGGGGGCAGAGAGAGAGAGAGAGAGATAGAGAGGGAGAGGAAAGAACAGGAGAGGAAATAAAGGAAAAAGAACAAGAATATAAAAGCACACACATCCGTAGAGAAATCACACACCGGCCCCCGCGACGCTCCCACAGCAGCTCTCCGCCTCAAACCAGCGAGACCATGCTACAGGACGGCTGGGCCCCCACCCCCCACGCACCCGTGGAGCCGCCGGACGCTCTCGGGGAGTTTCAGAGTAAAAAACAACAAACAAAAACACAAAAAACTCAGGACAACAAAACAGAACTGCAGCGAATCAAATCTGGGGCGCCTACCAATAATCACGTTTTAGTGTTTACTTTCCTACAGTGATCTGAGAACCCAAACAGAACCACATACACACACACACACATTTATATTTCAGTGCTGGACAAGTTAACACAGACAATTATTTTATCGTTTTATTTTTTACTACTTATTTTGAAAGTTCTGTGCTTTTTTGCACTCGTTGGTGAGCGCAGCACGCAGCTCTGCGTCTCGGCTACACAATATATAGACAAAAGTATTGGGACACCCGACCATTACACCAACAGGGACTTTCAAAGTCAAAGTGAACTTTATTGTCATTTCACCGTATACAAGTATACAGGGAAACGAAATGGCGAGAGCTCTGG
>JBBPDC010156920.1:0-19580 GCA_037974485.1 Hemigrammopetersius urotaenia | reverse complement strand
CCTTGGCCAAAGAAAGTGGCTATGAATTCCAGACCTTCAGCCATCAGTCTGAAGGTCTGGCTACGCGAGACTAGGGTTGGGGGGCCTGGCTTGTCTTGGACACAGGCAAGGGGGGCTTCAAGGAATCTAATGCATGCCATCTGTAGTTGGAAGTGAATATCAAAAATGGAATGAGTAAAAATCTATATCATGGAAAACTACCTGTGAAGAAGAAGCTTCCCCATCAGGAGCGGACACTCTAAAGACTGGCTCCAGGTTTCTCTTCAGAAGATTTGAAGCTGCTGCCATCCAGAAGCCAAATCTCTGGCCATCTAACGAGCTAAATGTCATTTTTATTTCAGCCTAAATAATTGATAAAATCTAATATTTGAATTGATAAAATAAATACAGAACAATGTTTCTGAATGTTTCAAAACTGCACTCAGTGGTCTGTCTGATCCTGAGGCCCTCTCTCGTTATTTACTATTCTCGTTCCTTTCTCTCTGGGTTGACCTGAGGTAGACGGGTTCCCCTTTTGAGTCTTGGTTCCTCCCGAGCTTTCTTCCTCCAGCTGAGGGAGTTTTTCCTCACCTCTGTCGCCTTCGGCTCACTAGGGGCTTGGACCTGGACTGTTTGTGACAATCTGGTTGTAAAAAGCACTTTAAAAATTAAATTAAAGTGAATCTTCCATAAAGTTTATGCTATTTTATGTTGAGTACTCAAGCAAATGTAGTCCACTGTTGTGGGCATATCTGTATCTTCCTGAAAAAATCTAATTTTTGAAAATTAATTATGTTTTTCATGCCCTGAAAAGAATAAAAATATTGACTCCGGATTTCATAATTTATGCATCTGATGGTTAAAGGGTTTGTGTTTTTCAGTGAAGGGTCTACATTCATGCAATTCTTTATTGATCAGTGGAAGATCAGTTCTGATGACTTCATTACATAAAGACACTTCGAAAACCAGTCACACAGATTCAGCTGGACATCATTCATCATCTAACATTGACCTCCAAACACACTGAAGGTTGGACCATAGAAGTACTTCAGAACATTCTCCAGATTCTGTACGTTTGTAGTGTTCGGGTCCAAGTCTCCATTCGGATACATGAGGTATGCTCCTTGTGCTTTTATTTTCTTGTTGTTGTTCAGGCAGCAGAACGCAGTCCAGAAGCCAAGAGCGACTTTAACTGTAATTAAGACAGACAGGGTTCAGGTTTTTTAATCAACACTGATCATCCATTAACATGCATATAAAACACCTCTGATTATTTGTATGTTATACAATGTATACAGGAAACATATAAATATAAATGTCACGGTTCACTGCTTTTCGTTTGTGTTTTGGGACTCTTATTTTGAATGTTCATGTTTGCTTGGGGTCACGGGGTTTGGTTTTTCAGTGGTCTTGTGTTTCTTCACTGATTGTGTTCTGTATTTAAGTTCTGTTTGTGTTTGAGCACGTTATCTGTCCATCACCTCATTTTGTCGCCTCATTTACACCTCACATACACCTGATTTATGCCCTGTCTGTATCCTGATTCCTAGTTATCCTGTTCATGTTTCTAGCGGCCCTTGTGCCAGTTTCTGTTCCTGTTTTTGTTTCGTTTGTAAATAAAGTCAAACCAGCACGGATCCTTGGCTTCCTGCCTGTTCCTTGCCTCGAGATAGCGCACGACAGTGGACTAACCCCCCCTGTCGTGATATGTGAGGAAATATTTAGGGTTTAGACTATAAAAATAAGCATTTAAGGCATTTGTTTTATCACATCACAAATCAGGGTTTTTTCACAATATCAGAGTCGACCATAATCTGTTTTTAGATCGACTTTTTCTTAATATTGTTTTACTCTTCTTTTCCTAATCCCTTCCATCCCCCCCGCTATTTCTCTCTCTCTCTTCATTGTTGTTCTCTTCCCACATTTCTTCCTTAATTTACACTTTCTCTTCTACCCTTCCTTCACTCCTTAATTTGCAGGTTGATATGATTTATATTCTGTACCAACAGGTTTGATTCTGCAACAGCAAATTTAAATCCTACTAAAATAGTACAAAACACAAATCCTTCACTTTCACACAGTTTCTGTATTTGTTTCAGAAACAACCCCCTAATACCCACCCCCACCACATTGTAGATCAATGCACCCCCCCACACACACACACACATACACACATTAAAAATGCTTCCGGCGGCCCTGCATCAACTACTGATGTTTTAAATTACCATCAGTTATTTTGAAACTGCCGTGAAGTACTCAGTAACCAATGTAAGTGATCCAGTAAGTCAATGTGTAAGTTTGGCAGTTATGAGAGTGAAGAATTTCAGTGTTTACCTACGTTTAGACCCTTTGGGCTGGTTTGCAATGACTTTCCGGTGGGGATTAATCATTGGCACTGCAATTTAGTCCAAGACAAGGCTTAATCTGTGTTTAAGAAACCAGGTTAATAATACCACTGTTACACACTCCCACTGTCTACCTCTCCAGTTTATCTCTTCTTCCTCAATACAAGCTCCTCTTACTCATTCCTCTTTCTCTTTCGCACCCTCCGAAGGGCCCAAGCAGGACATGATCTACGACTTCTGGCGGATGGTGTGGCAGGAGAACTGCTACAGCATTGTAATGATCACCAAACTGGTGGAGGTAGGCCGGGTGAGTACCGCCCCCACCCGTCTGCAGGCAGTTCACCCTCCAAACTGCTAATGACTACCATCCATTATCACCACACACCCGTATGGCCAAACTCACAGCCAAACGGCTTGACCATGACAGTTAATTCCCCCTTGGGAGATGCATCCATGTGGTTTATTTTTCTGCTATCACAGCACTGGCATTTCCCTGGCAATTTGGCACCGCCTGCCTTCACTGCAGAGTCTTAATTGATAGCAGAAAATCGTTAATGCCGTGATGGAAATTGCATGCAGATTGTTTACTAAAGTAATCAGGTCTTTAATTATAGCACATTGTTTTTCTGTTACACTTTTAATCAAGAAACATGCAGCATCAATTTTGGTATTTATTAGGTCTACATGTAATAGGAACAGTCGAAATGTACGTTTAATAAGATAAAATGTTTTAAAACATACTCAGAAAGGTTAATTAGGCTATAATTTGCATACCAGGAATCCAGCAAATAAAATGACACATACTCTTTTTTGTCTACCTCAAGTGTACACTGTCTTCTGCCCAGACAGAAGACAGTAACTGAGGTCTTGTGCAGTGTGCAGTATATTCCAAAAAAAACTAAAAATAGTGCAGTTTTATTTCACTTGAACATGGTGTGTGTGTGTTTCTTCCAGATGAAATGCTGTAAGTACTGGCCTGATGACAGCGAGCTGTACGGAGATATTAAAATCACTCTGCTCAAGACGGAAACTCTGGCAGAGTATACAGTGCGCACCTTCGCCATGGAGCGGGTAAGAGCTTTGGCAAGCATCCATTTCCACAGCCTTTGTCTCCAAAAGATGTTGATCACACACTCACTAAAAATACTACCGTCTACAAGTGTTGAATGTTATTGGTTATAAATGGATGATTATCCAAAAAGTATGAAGAAAATTCAATTATGATCCACAAATGCAGCTCAAATCACTTTTCTTTCATAATGACATTTTTTATTTTACATTTTTAGCTTAGCCCTGTGAGATATCTCAGACATTTTTATTTTATAAAGACACTTTTTTTTGCAAAATGAAATTTGAATGAGGATGTTTAGTTGGACCAACATGAGCAATGTTTTTATATTGGCTCATTCATATAATTTTGATGCACACGCACCGGCTACTCATCTTGCTGGTACCTGAGTTGCCCCTCCTTTTGCCTGCAAAACTGCCTTAATACTTCATGGCATAGATTTAACAATGTGCTGGAAACATGCCTCAGAGATTTTGCTCTATACTGAAATGACAGCATCACGCAGCTGCTGCAGATTTGTCAGTTCCATGTCCATGACGTGAATTCCACCACATCACAAATGTGCTCTATTAGATTGAGGTGTTTGGGTAATAAGAGTACAGTGAACTCATTGGCACGATCGACATTATTGAGACATGGTGAGTTATCCTGTTGGAAGTAGCAATGGAAAGATGGACACACTGTGGTCATAAAGGAATAGACATGGGAAAGCAACAATGCTCAGGTAGACTGTGGCACTTAAACAATAGTCAGTTGGTTCTGAAGGGCCTAAAATGTGCCAAGAAAATATTCCAAAATTCCAAACAAAATATGTTTGAAGAAAAAAGAATAATAATACATATAAATAACACAGGTCAACAGGTCAAAATCGTCAGAGATAAGTTGATGTGGGTTGATGCTGGAGGTTTTAAAGCATGCAAGTCTATTGCAAATCTAATATTACTCATAATTCAAGCAGATCTGAAATCAACATGAAAAACTGGTTTAGAAAAGTGTGTTTTGGTTTCGAAAGATTACAAAAAAAAAAATGTTGACCTGTATAATTTATTACACAGGAAATGATAAAATATACAACACTCTTATAGTATTTTACAATTGCAACAATTAAAAAAATGATGTCACAAGCATGTGTCTATGTGTGAGCTCTGTTGCATCCCATCAGAAACTGAATCAGGAGTGAAGCTGCTGGAATACAGTGCATCGACTAGTGCTGTACAAACACTACTGCACTCACAACACATTTTTTTTCACAGCTCACACTGCAGCAGTTCATAAAAAGAATAGCAACCTGTGCATTTTACTCACACACACACACTGCTGTGAATTGTACAAACAATGATTAGAAAAAAGAAAAAGTGGTCTCTTAATTTTTTCCATAGCTGTAGATTCGGTTTCCTGTTCTTAGCTGATAGGAGTGACACCTAGTGTGGTCTTTTGCAGATGCCCATCTGCTACATGTTGTGCAAGCGGATATACTCTTCTGCATTTCTTGGTAGTAATGAGGATTATATGAGTTACTGTTGCCTTCCTTTCAGCTCAAACCAATCTACCCATTTCCTCTGATCACTGGCATCAACAAGGCTTTTTCGCCCAGAAAACTGCCACTCACTGGATATTTTCTTGTTTTCAGACTGTTCTCTATAAACTCTAGAGATGGTTGTGTTCCCAGTAGATCTGCGTGTTCTGAAATGCTCAAACCAGCCCATCTGGTACCAGTCATTTTAAGAACTGTTATTTCCCTGAGAGCCTTTAGCACTATCAACTTTGTTAACTGGATTAGTCAACATAGTTAGCTGTGGATTATAGTTGATGATGAAGGTCCATAAAAATCCGTCTGTGGTTCTATCTGAAAATGCTTAGCAAATACTTCAAACTGCGATTGTAGACTATTAAAAAAAGGTATTGATAGCCTTTTGTCCACCAGATGTGGGTGAACTTGATATTATAACATGTATTAAAGCACTGTGCAGACCACTGGGTGTAAACTCTATCTCTCACTTTTTCCTCCTCCTCCAGCGGGGTTACCCGGCCAAACACGAGGTGTGCCAGTTCCATTTCACCTCATGGCCAGAACACGGAGTGCCGTACCATGCCACAGGCCTGTTGGCCTTTCTGCGACGGGTCAAGGCCTCCACACCCCCTGACGCTGGCCCTGTGGTGGTCCACTGCAGGTACACAGACACACATTTACACAGATACCATGTTCTCCTCTCTTTATTTTGCTCATACTATTCCTTTTTACTTGTCTATATACACATGTTTATATGTATAATTATGTGAAAGTACTAGTGAATTAAGGTTTTAAACTGCTACTCATGCTTTATAACTGTGTAATTACAATGTAAGTACTATGCATAAGTCATGATAGCCCCACTTTAAGGGCTAGAGTTTAATATATGGAAAAATATGGGCAGTGATCAGAAACAGCAGCCTCTTCAGGCAGAGCTTCCCTCTCACCCTGGGTTTGTTGTTCTGTCTGCAGCATGGGCGCTGGGCGGACAGGTTGTTATATTGTCCTGGACGTTATGTTGGACATGGCAGAGTGTGAGGGAGTGGTGGACATCTACAACTGTGTCAAGACTCTGTGCTCGCGGCGCATCAACATGATACAAACTGAGGTACACAACAGGCACATTCATGAATACTGCTGTTGACTCACTGTCAGCCATGACTTCTTATAAAAATGAGTATTTAATACATGTCGAATGTTATACAGGTTAAGTAGGACTGGCCCAAACACCATTTCCCAAGCTTTGAATAGAAACTCACTATTAAAATATTCCAGTTTTTGCAATGTAACAAAGATTTTATCACGATATATGTGCTGTAAAGTCAAGTCAGATAAAGATAGAGGTAAGTTCTTCTGATTTGTAGATAGTGGTGATGATATTCAAGTAAGTTTAAAGCAAAATGAAGGCATGCTTAAGTTTAGCTGCTTTATCCTATGGAGAGCCCAATTCCATTGCTCACTTAGTGGTCCAAGTTCAGTTCTATTGCCAAAATTGACATCTTTAAGTGTATATAGATTTCATTCAGGACTGACGCATTATTATTTTATACACAAATAATTTTTTTGTAAATACATACAGATCTTTGGCTGTTCATATATCTTACAGGAATCAACTAAAGTGATTATCTAGCCTGCTACTGTGATGGCGGCATGTGTAGGGAGGAGTAGAGGCAGATGAAGCTGTGAGAGTGATCTTTATTCATGAAAAACACTCTTGAATTAAATCATCTAACAGCCAGTATTAAACAGCAGAGTACTTGACAACTTCACCGGGGTAAAGACATCAAGAAAACATCCAAGAATGAACCACAGGGAAACACTTTGGAAGTGTCTGGGGGGACTGACAAACAATGATTCACAGACAGGGATACATGTACCAGGCAATAATGGGGAACACCTGGGAAGATGCGGGGACACCTAGAATACATTGATCAAGGGGCAAGACTAAGGTTGAGCTGAGAACCAAAACAGAAGGGTACATGGCACAAAGGAAAACAAGGGCAGAAGTGGTCAAAATGAAACAGCTCTTTTTGTCTCAGCATCACATGAAAGACTCAGATTTCTCACCTGAATGTTGTTCAACAGTCAAAACTAGAGCCAAACGAATTCAAGAATTAAGATTCTCTGCTTATCACAAACATTTTTATACAACATTAGTACAGCATTTAGAGAAATGAAACCATGAGACTGTGCAATAAAATAATAAAATAATTGCTCTTAAATTAAAAAGGAATTGGGAAAGGCCATACTAAGATTAGAACAATATACAGAAAAATGTATGTATGTACTGTATGTAATGTAATAAACATTACAAATAGAAGCAAGATCTAAGAAAGCAAATCTGAAATCAGCATGAAAAACTGGTTTAGAAAAGTGTGGTGTGGTTTCTGATGATTACAAAAAAAACATTTTTTTTTTGTTTACCTGTGTGTTAAAGAAAATGTGAATTGCAAAATTGTAAGAAGGTTCTGTCAACACTCTGTCAAGACTTTATATAACATTACTTGGGTATGACATGATCTTTATGGACTAGTATCACATGCATAATTATGTAATTGCTATAGTTGTAGTGTTAAAAATAGTGCTAAATAAACTTCTAACTTTGTCAGGAATCAATAAAGGTGTACTACAATTCTTGTAGTGTCTAAAGGACGACACTCAACAATTAAATAGTCAAGTCATACTCATATTTGGGCCAGCCCTATATATATATTATATTATATATACTATATATATATTACGCCAGCTATGATGAATTTCACCTTGATATTTCAGTGACTTGTCCGGTTCACGCACGTTTTAAACTTGTCTCGGCCTCTCTGTTGGGGGATGGGGTGGGGGGTGGGGGAGTTATCGCCGTTAATGCCAAGATTACAATGAGATTAACGGCGTTAAAACGGCGTCACTATAAATATTTATTTGGCTGTATTTGGATCAAGAAAGAGCTATTATTTTCAGTGTAATTGCTGACTGCTCAGTAACACTGGAACATTTAAATCATAAAATAACTTGGCTACACTTCTGCTATCATTTATAGCCATGCCACACTAACTCAGGCATGATGCCATTATTGTGTCCAGACTGTTTTATAATCCCTCTGGGGTTACTGTGTTGCCACGTTGGCTTGTTGATTGATGACTGAAGTACTGTATTTAAATGGCTGATCGTGAATTGCTGCTAAAATCAGGTTCCTCTACTGACTTAGTTGTTTTTAATTTGGTTTTGGTTTTAGTTCAGATTCACTTCGTTTTAGTACAAACCAATGTTAGCACAAAGAGTACAGTGGAAACCAAGAGAAAGTAGATGTTGCATTGGTTGTGGGTGTGGTAAATTGGATCCATATGCATGGGCTTGGGACTCTGTGTTTATTGCAAAAAAACCAAGGGAACAGCCAGCAAACAAAAAGAAATGGAGCACTGGGCAACAGGACAAAAACCAGATGAGCAACAGAAGCACACACAATATACAGGCTTCATAGTGACATACACAGCTCTGGAAAAAAGTAAGAGACCACTGCAAAAATGTTAAATTTCGCCTATTTTTTATAGGTCCAAGTATTGAACTGAACAGCTTTGCCTTAGTTTTTAGGAAATGCGGACAATTTTGATCCCAATTTCCAAATAAAAATGTCTTAAACAAAATCTTAAACAAAAAGGCAATAATTACCTTTGACGAACTTCTAGTAGTGTTTTGCCATCCAGCTGGTCTCATTGAAAGAGGAATGTATTGATTACAGCAGTGGTGTTATACTTTTCCTCATTAAATAAGATGTGATTCAGGTGATCAGTAATCAGTACCTCATGAAGCAGAATCAGGTGCTTGTGTAGGAATTTAACAGACACTGGCATGGAATGGTTGTCATCCTTATTGAGATGCTCATGTAAACAAGCAGATGCCTTGTAAAAAAAAGAATAAAACAGGGCAGAATCTTACACTTGAAGGCCACATTTTGCCTGAAAGTTCAACATATTCAGAAAACTGTTACATTGTTATTTTAGATAAGGATTATAACTTTTTAAATAAAAGAGGTTGAGGTAGTGACCTCGCTAAATGTTGTACCTAAATGCAATTTCTCACAGCAATGTTTCAACATCATGTATAAAGTTCCTACAAATGGGAAGATAAACCCCGTACCTTGATTTCATAAGAAATTAAGACATTGTTCTGTTCTTGTCTTCATTTATTGTCATAAGTGAAAAAGTATCATAAAGTGTTTAACTGAGATTCAAATATGATTTTTTTTGCTCGCACATTAATTAACATTTTGCCTATTATTAGACTGAAGCAGTGTTGTTGTCAGTTTTATGTGTGGGAGTGTGGATTTGATGGGGGTTGACATTTGCCGCACTGCAAAGGGAATGTATTATCTTGCCCCTTGAATTATGCCTTTGACATTTTGTCACTTCTTGTTTTAATCAAATGGACAAATATGGATTTTTTTTTCAGAGAACTTTTGAGCACTTCCTCTCACTTTGAATCTCTCTCTCTCTCTCTCTCTCTCTCTCTCTCTCTCTCTCTCTCTTAGGAGCAGTATGTGTTTATTCATGATGCTATCCTGGAGGCGTGCCTGTGTGGCGAGACTGCCATCCCGGTCAGTGAGTTTGCTCTCACCTATAAGGACATGCTGAGGGTCGACACCCAAAGCAACACCTCCCAGCTCCGAGAAGAGTTCCAGGTGAGAGCTTTCAGCCCCAGATTATTAGACCCCAGGCAGGAGGTGGCAGGGTCACACTTCAGCATCCCTTTAAAACGTGTACAGTGCACGCTAAATTACACTGACAGACGATTACTGAATTTGGTTTTTTTTTTTTTTTTTTTGTGCGCATGCTAGACGATTATGCAAAAGCAGAAATTAGATGCAGTTTTGGCCATGAAAAACACTCACAATCTTGGTTGTTCCGCTTTATGCTTTGAAGCGTTACAGTATTCTATGTATTAAAAAAATATATTTAACATCGTCTGTTTGACTGCTAATGGTGCTATACAGAGGTTCTGTAAAAAGCATAAGACAGCAGGTTTTACATCCCAGAGATAAAAAACCCCATTTAACCAGGCAAAGAACCGTCTATGCTTTCAAATGGTTCTCAGGGTGTTCTCAGTTCTATATATAATCATTTCCTCTACAAAAGAATTATTGAAGAAGTATCACTGCAGTGTGAACCGGAGAAGCAATTTTCTGGAAAAATGACTCGAAATTGTAATGTGAGTGCCTTGAATTTGTGAACACCTGTGCATTATCCAGAGTCAGAACAAAGTTCTTACTTTTTCCTGGCTTAACATAGTTTCTGAGTGAGCATGCTCACACAACCAGATACAATTCACATTGCTACGGAAAACCTTTTTTTCATCAGAATGACAGCATGAGGCAATGATGTATATTGCTATTTAAACAATTACTTACAGTAATGGATTAGTTCTTGACACAAAAATCTAATCTTTTTTGCCTTTTTACCAACTAGCAATTTATTTTACCCACTTACCAATATACAGTCATACGCAAATGTTTAAAATATTTTCATTTGTTTAAGGTTTAAGGTCTTTTTTTATTGCATCTTACTCATTGCTTTTAGTGGTTAAAATTGGCTCTCATACATTTGAAAACTGGTTCTTTCGAAAACATAATTGTTTCTTTTATGAAATTCCTCGATCATTCCAAAATGTACCAGCCAGTCTTCTTGATGGTGGGTGCACCTCTGTTTTAACAAGTATTTATTAAGTGTACAAAGGAGAAAACTAGATTTAGATTTCAGATCTATCCTTCGCTCACCTGCCATTCCATTAACAAACCCAAGCTTGTGTTCTGCCTCTTCCTAAATCCTGAATAATTCGACTGGCATGTATGATTAAGTGACACAACCTATAATATTGTCTTTCTTTAAAAAAAACACACACACTGTGTTTGCTATGCTTCCAGTGGACGCAAGTTGACAGATGATTGCAGTATGTCCATAATTGTAGGCTTCTTTCGAGCAGCTGGTTGGTTTGCATGTTTGTGACGCTTACCTGGTCAAGTCATTGAATGCCACTGAAATGCATTGCAGAGAGAAATAAATAAACGAGCCAGCATGGGCCTTTCAATGAGTCTGATTGCTGTGGAAGCTCAGAACAAGAGCAAATCAAGTGTGTTGGACCGGAATCATATGCACACATTTCAGAGAATAATGATAATGACCATTTGGAAAACGCAATTTAGTGACCATAGCAAATTAATATGAAAAAAGGAAAAACCCACTGAGATTTAGACGTATTAAACGTTGAACCACTTTCTGGCAGGACCCACAACTGGTTAAATGGTTCTAATGCAGATCTTCGTAAAGGCTCGTGATTGTGTTTAACCACCCACATCAGTCGTTTTTGTTAGCTTTGCTCTATTCTAATGAGCCGTGTCCACTACCTTCATTTCCCTCTTCCTTTTTCACATTAAGATGTAAATGACCTCATATCCGCATAGCCCCAAGCACGTTCCTGTCCTGCATTGCGTGCCGGGACACCGCAACGGCCAGCCCCAGATGTAATCTTAACGCTGTGCATGCGTAATTGGAATGACTCGTTTGCTCTGCTGAGGCCAACAGCCATCTACTTCTGTAATCTTCAGCATTGTCATTCCCGTCCCTTTCTTCCAAGGACTTGTAATGAGCTTGTTTGTTATATATGGTACGATCTGTTTCTTGCCATTAAGCAACATGGCCATTTCTAAATGTGCACTGCTAAATGTGTTTCAGACATTCCTCAGCCAGTTTATTAAAATGTGAAGTATTGGAGCAAGTCAAATATTGGCAGTGGTCTGTTTACACTAAATAAATATATCTTTCCCTGCGTTTGTGATTGCTCTCTATTCTCTCATTCTTACTCTCTCATTGTCTCTTTTAACAAGTATTGATCAATTAATGCACTTTGCATGCTAATATTTAGAATGCTTTTGATTAAACTAGACCAGTGGATGCTTTTTTTACTGATCCTAACTCCATTCACATAAACAAAAACTATGACAGGCCAAAAATATGACCATAATGATTCACAGAATTTAAACTTTGATTGATGCAGTAGTGCATCACATAATATGTTCATCATTTTGGCCAGATTCCACAAACATGAGCCTTGTAACTGCTTTTTAAATGATTTAAAAGCAAAGTAATTTGAGAGATAAGAATTTTCACTGCAATGATGACAAGCATACAAGTATGCAAAAGTCTGGATGCCCTTGGTCAAATTACGCATTTTAAAGATAAGTACAGAAAAACTGTGAACAACTCACTAACGTTTCTGCAGTTTATTTTCATGGATTTTTATTCAAAAGAACATGTAATTTGATGGATTTTCTTCAAACCATTGAATAGGACTGTACATTTATGTGACTGCAAACAACTCTTTTCGGCCAACGCAGTAGAATAGCTGATTCCCCAGAGAACCTCTCAAAGGAGGATTGTTTTGGTATCTGACGTATGAAAGCGAAGAACGAGTGAAGAACTATCATATAACATGGAAGTTAATACCAATTAAGGGTTTGACCTAGAACTGTACATTCAAACCAGGAATTTTTCCCAGATGAAGCACAAAAGAAAAGTGATGTCAGCATGGTCAGCAACAACATAACGAGCGCCTTCTCTGTCTCTTCAGACTCTCTGTTCTTTCCTCTTTCCTGTGGTTGTTTGTTTCTCCTTTCCACTCTTGCTTCCCCCTACGCTCTTTCCTGAATTGTTTCCTTCCTTTATCCTCCTACAGGCTCTCTCTGTCTTTTCTCCCCCATATCTCCTTGGTTGTTAACTCTGGATCTTTCATGCTTCCCCTCAGACTCTAAACTCAGTGACCCCTCACCTAGATGTGGAGGAGTGCAGTGTGTCCCTGCTGCCCCGGAACCGAGAGAAAAACCGGAGTATGGACGTGTTGCCACCGGATCGTGCCCTGGCCTTCCTTGTGTCCACCGAGGGTGACGGCAACAACTACATCAATGCGGCACTGATGGACAGCTTTCTGAGACCTGCCAACTTTGTGGTGACGCCACACCCATTGCCCACCACTACCGGAGACTTCTGGAGGCTGGTGTTTGACTACAGCTGCACATCCATCGTAATGCTTAACCAGCTGAACCAGTCCAACTCTGCATGGGTGCGTTGGGCTCAAAACTGATAACTAATGTAGGAACGTTTACTTACACTTAGGACTGGGCAATTAAATGATAACATTTTACTGCACCTCTGACATATTATTCACCCAGAGGAGTTAAGATACAGCCTCAAATCAGATAACGGAACTAAACAAGCACTCATGAGCAGAATATTTTTAAGAAACTACAACACACAGAAATAGGTCATTCTTTCCTAAGTGACCTTTGGGGAGGCGGAGGCATTTTTTATTATAAACCACAACAGTGCTATATATTTCATTGACCTGCTCATACCTGAAAATGAAGGATCTTGAAAGTTGTTTTTAGATAAAGAGTGAGATTTGAACCCTGATTCGCTTAACGCAATGCTTTAACCACTTTACCATGTGGTTATACGCCTTTCAATACACACAACTTGAATGGCATATATAAAGTGGCTGTAAATGGGTCGCGCAAAGGGGCAGACGCGACAGAGCAGAAACTCATTACGAACCGCTGTAACTAACACAAATGGATTGTTTCCTTATTAATAACCAAAACGACAGCTACAAATGAGACTTGCACTCTCAAACTAACACACTTTTGACTGTTTTTTCCTCCACCCAGCAGCTGGCATAGTGAGGTGACGTCACAATATCAGCATTGAATGAATGGAAGTCATAGGTCAATACTCAGCTCCTGGTCAACTGCTCAAAAAGCTAAATACAAGCGCACTGAAGGGGTTATCAGTGTACCTTTTGGTGTTGGAACCATTCCAATATTTCAAGAATTGTAGGATGACAAGAGGTGCCAAATTCCAGCCATAAAAACAATAATAAAAAATAGAACTTGCCAGCTTTTACCAAGTCATTTATGGTTAACGATGGCTGAAAGCACATGTAGCCACGTTCATTCGCTAATTATTTCTAAATAAACTATAAAAACAGTGAAACACGTCTTTTTTTGAAACTGAGCTTTAGTGTCTGGATTAAGAGTCTGCAGTTATCTTGCTCTCCATGTTTGTGCTCTGTGTTTTGTCCCTTTGCAGCCCCCAATAGACATGACACTATTTATATAGACTCAAAAGGTGACTCACCCCACCTCTCTGTCTCCTATACATTTTGGTAGAGATTCAACTACAAAAATCCAGTTTATAAAGAGTTTTACACTGCCTTTGATCACCTGGTCAATTAACTGTACAAGCGCAACAGGGCAGGGTCTACTGCACGTGTCAGAGGTGACTCAAGCATGACAGTGTCTGCTATCTGAATTTGACCCAAGCCCAACACATATTAGGCAATGACCAAATTCAACATTGGCATACCCACCAATTAAGCCATAACACTAAAATCAGCTGCCTAATTTTGTGTAGGTCTCTCTCATGCTGCCAAAGACTTTTGACCTTTCAAACCAACATTAAGTTTCTTCAACAATTTCTGCTCTTGAAGGAACCTTTGCTAGCCAAGCACAGAAGTGAGCCTTGGATGCCAGTGACTCTGTTGTTGGTATACTGATTGTCCTTCCTTGGACAACTTTTGGTGTGCACTAACCGCTGACAAGACCTGTTGCTTTTTCTTGCTTTCAACGCATGAGTTTCCTGAACTGGCTGTTCACTTGCTCTCTAATATATCCCACCATCCCACCTCTTGTGTCTTAGTAACAAGATAATCAATATTTTTACCTAATATATTTTACCTGTTTTAATGTTTTACTGTTTTGGCTCTAGTAAAGTTAGCTGCTACCCGTTTTTTTTTTTGCTATTTGTAAATATACAGTGAAAATCTAAAACTCGCTGAATGCTGTAATAAGATACGAAAGATCTTTATTTATCCCGAGGGAAATTCTTTTGTCCTAAACATGCTCAATGCAACAAGAGGAAAAGAGATTTAAAAGAACAGAACAGTAGTAATAGTGCCAATGTCATAGCAAAATAACTCTAACAAAGTAACAGTATAATAAAATAACATTATTAATGCAAGTGGTTATGAAAAGTGACATAATGTTTGTGCCATGAATAATGAACATGGATATGGACCCAAATGCGGAGAACAAAAAAGGATATTTAATTAAAGACAAAAATCCAAAACTGTAAATCCAGTAATAGGCAGTCAAAGACAAGTCCACAAGGCAAAAAAGTAATTCAAAGTCCAGAAACAGGGTCAAAGAAGCACAGAGAATAACTGTAGGCAAGGATACTAGTAGCTAGCAGTGTTGGGCAAGCTATAAAGGTTCCCTTTAAAAATAATCAAATAACTAATGTGATTACTTTGTTTCAAAAGTAAGTAGTTACATTACTAGTTAGATTACTAGTTACTTCCCCACCTTCTAAAGAAAGTAATGGCTATATTTCCAGCTAATCTGCTGTACACTCCCAAGAGCCTTGTAAATGTGATTTCTTCAGTGAAAAAAACAAATATAGGGTTTGTTGTAACACACACACACAAACACACATATGTATATATGCAAATATATATATGCATATACGCACAGCACACAGTACCTATAAAAGGGGAAGTTAGAGACCAAACAAGGAAACCAAGGCAGTAGACATGAAATGTTGAACACTACTTCCACTAATGATCTATTTCATGCTTCTGTTTCTGGGCGTACAAGAAATGTTAATGCTAATATAGTTGTTTTACTGTATTGTTTAGCTGCCAGGCTTCATAAGTAATTAAATAAATCAGACTCATTATCAGTATGTTAAATTCAATCAAGTCATGACTTTCACTATTTATTATCTACAATTTCTGTCTAATGAAAATAAAATTAATTAATTGAGTTCTGAAGGTTGTCTAGCAACTATGAATTCCTTTATACAGATATTGTCAGTAATCCAGTGTTGGAATGAAATCAAGGCATAATCCTGGTGAAAATAAATAAAACATTTAGTTACACAGAATCTAAATGAAGCAATCAACAACCAGCAAGCATCAGTATATTTGCAGTATATGTAAGTTAAATGCCTATTTAATTAATAAATGAGTGGCCTGTGTGTATTCACGGCATGCTTTCTTTTTTTCCTTCTTAGTCCATGTCATGGACCTGGGAACACCCAGGTTCCATTGGTGGAATGCTTGCATTGCACATTCCTGACTTAATACCTTTTGTAAGATGCCATTTCCCTTAACATCCCATTATTAGTCAGCTATTATTCTATCACATTACACAGAAGTCTCCAACACTAAGTACAATTTCAAACCTATGAGTATTACTTTTGTGCACTCCATCTCACTTTAACTTTGTCACGGGCGTGAGGGCTAACCCCCCACAACCGAGAGCTTACTCGGAGCATGGACCAGGCAGGAGAACCTGAATCCATTTCAGGGGTTTTATTTGCAGGAAACGAGAAATGAGAAAGAAAACAAGGCACAGTGGCCGTTACTAGATGTGGTTACAAACCAGAACACAAACAGCTCATAAAAGACGATGGACAGACAAGGAGTGAAACACAGAACAGGGTTTAAATACCAAACATAATGGGGGTGACACAGGACTCAGGTGGCAACTGAAAACATGTGACACAAGCACTAACACGACACAGGGGGGAACTAAATCACATGACACAAAACCACATGAACAGAATAAACAGAGCCATCAATAAAACAGAAAACCCCAGAACAGAACCACACAGAAAACCCACATTCAAAACCCCAACAAAACGGCAGCGGCTAACCCCCGCCACTGACCAGGCCGTGACAAACTTCCATTCTTCTAATCTTTCCAAATCTCTCATTGACATTATATTCAGTATCAAGGCACATTAATTAATTTAACTGTTAATTAATTAAAGGTAACTGTTAAAAGCAAATAAGTGAAAAAAGCTGCAACATTCAGTAATGACTATCAAAGTAACAACATTTATGTAATTATCTAAGAAAATTGATTAATTTTACTATTGTCAGGGTTTCTGTCTGCAGGCAGAAAGGGAGGCTCAGACACAGACTTCCATTACCTAAACTTATTTTATTTAAATCTTTTATTTTTAAAACATAAAGGCACGAGGGCCTAAACACAAACAAAACCTGAGACAGAACTAGTGACTACGAAACGAAGCATGCAGTCAATGTTCCCATACACACAAACAGTACTTAACTAAAAGCCGGTGTACACAAACATGTCAAAATAAAAGGCCTACGTACTAACAAAAAAGGGAGGCCTCTAGCAGCTGCCAATCAGGGTTGTACCAACTATTTCACTTTTTCAATCCACCCCTTCCCCTCTCTCGGCAGTGGATTAGCGCTTGCATGTTCACATATCCTTCTGCGTACCCCATGTGAATGTTTATTGCAGATGAACCTGTGTGTAAATATATAAATATTTGCTTTCTCCCTCCACCCCATTGATATACTCCCATCACTGTGACAAGTTAAAACACTCCGCCTCTAACTCTCTTTCTTCTCTGCTCCCTCTCTCACTTTTTCCGTCTCCCCACATTCCTTCTATCTCTCTGCATGGTTAGCATGTTTAACGGCAGCCTCGCATTCACTCCGTTGCTTTTGAAGCCACGTCAGGCTGTCACACTCTGCCTGTAGCCGACACAAACGGCGAGTTAGACCCGCTCTATCACTCAGAGCTATGAGTGAAAATTAATTGACATGTTGAGGAAGTGTTAATCTTTTGAAATGAGAGCCGATTGAAACGGAAAATGGGACTGATATGGAGGAATGAGCTTGATATTTGATATAGCGGTGGCACAATTGAATTCGCTCCACCGATTAACCGCACCCCTCCCCTTCACCTCCTGTTCTGAGATGTCCCTGTTCTCCTGCGCTCCCCTTATCCTCATCCTGGCGTTAATCCGTGTGTCAATATCGCTTTCTGTTTTATGTGTTCGGTTTTATCTTCTTCCCTTTGACAAATGCAAATTTGAGTGCAAATTTGCTTTAGAAACATGACTGGTAAGTGTATTAGAGTGTCGGCAAGGAAGCGTACTATATTACGAGCATGTGTGCTCAATGCCTCTCTCTCTCTTTCTCGAGCTTGCTGTATTTTTTGTAGACCCAATATTTCATACAGACCACTCCCTACTTTTAACATATTTACTCCTGCTTTAGTTGTATTACTCACATTTTTCATCCTCCTTACTGTTTTTATTTTAAACAGTGGCATTTCAGCAAGATCCACCTATGTTTATAAAACCATTGCAGGAGTAGAACTACATGAAATTTGATGGAATGTGTGTTGAAGATATTGATTGATGCTTACAATGTTCAAGCAGAATTTTTGGAAAACTATTAACAAGGATATTCACTTACTCATGTTTCAACAATGTTAATTGGTGACAGCTGTATAACTTAAAAGCCTTAGACACAGCTGTATTGGGCTACAGTGATAACACAGGTCAACAGGTCAAAACCTGTGTTTGGTTTTTCCCGCACGTACAGTTTTTGTGATGAAGATAGTTCTATATTGCATGGTAGTTGGTATAATTAGCATCTAATAATCATATGCTAAGTGTTTTTGAAGAAACAGTGGTAGCTGATTGACACTGATCATTATATCTATGCCCGAGTGTCCATCTATCTGACTTTGCATTGAAAATATTGAGGCAGGGTGTATTGCAGATTGAGCTTTAATGGTGCAATACGGCCATCCTGATGGGAGCTGTGTGAAGAGTCTGTGAGGAGTCGTGCACAAACCAGGCTTTTCTGATGCAGAGCTTTTGAAAGATATTCTGTAGTGAGAGGAGAGACACTCCAATTATGTTTCCAGGTGTTTTAACAAACCACTACAGGCTCATTCAGTCTGCAGGCTCAACACTGTGAGGATGGGGGGAGGGAGTTTTGGCCATTCAGTCTTCTTAAGAAATGAAGACACAGCTGGGCCTTTTTTGGTCAGGGAGGTGGTGTTGGTGGTCCAGGTGATGTCAAAAACTGGTGGAGCCATTGATGCTTAGTGGAGTGTTGCTGGACCAAGTTTTTCTGAAGTGATCTCTGTACACTGACATGTCATTGTGGCTGATGAGGTCCACCACGGTCACAGCAAACTTGATGATGTGGTTAGAGCTATACTTGGCAGTGTAATCATGGGTCAGTAGACTGAACAGTAGTCTGTGCTTGGTCTGATGGTGCTAGAAACAATGTTGCTGATGCGGACAGACTAAGGACTCTCTGACAGAATGTCTAGAATCCAGTGGCACTGAGAGGTGGTCAATCCCAGCTTGTTAAATTTGCTGAACTGAAGTCTATGAACAGAATTCTAACATAAGTGTCTCTCTTGTCCAGATGAGATAGGGAGAGGTGAAGGGCAGAGGATAGGGCATCATCGGCTGACCTGGTTGAGCGATATGCAAACTGCAGTGGATCTAGTGAACGGGGGAGGCTGCTCTTAATGTGCGCCAATGCGAGACTCTCAAAGCACCTTATGATGATAGGGGTTAGTGCAATGGGGCATCAGTCATTCAGGCATGATTTTGTAGATTTATTTGGCACTGGGATGATGGTCATGGACTTGAAGCCTGATGGGCTGATCATCTGGCTCAGTGGTGTGTTGAATATGTCTAAGAAGACATCAGTGTCACGGCCACGGCCTGGACTGGCGTAGCCGTGCCATGGTTTTTGGTTTTTGTTCCCTTTTCTGTTTTGGTTATCT
>JBBPDC010156912.1:0-19586 GCA_037974485.1 Hemigrammopetersius urotaenia | reverse complement strand
ACACACACACACACACACACACACACACACACACACACACACACACACACACACACACATACACACACAAACACACAGAGTTCTATTTACAGTGCCCCCCAGAATTATATGCGGGAAGGTAAGAAAGAAAGAAGAAGAAAAATTCTCACACATCATATGCCTCTGCATTGTCCAGATATCAAATCCTCTTCTACAGACATTATTCCGCCGGTTTCAGTGTTTACCAGATGATCAATGGTAACCGCTGCATGTCAATTAAACAATACTATTAACATTTTGCTATCACCAGCAATACTGAGAGCTTACATTAATTATTTATCGCTTGTAGCTCACTGAAACAAGCGGAGGAATTCTGTCAAAACTGCAGATCCAAATTTGTGTTTTATTACGTTTAAAAGTTATATATTTTATTGATTTTTATTAATCATCTTATTTTTGTCCCATTTAGTAATTGATATAAATGTGAAATAGACATAAATACTTGGTGCTGTTTATATAAAATCAAATTAGGTGTGAATGTAAATATCATAGTTAAACTGTGTCTCAATAGTTATAATGTGTAAGTAAGTATAATTAAACATTTATGGCATTTAACATGATTATACATTTACAATGGTGTAGTAAAATGGAAGTAAGAACTCATGAATTCAAAGGAGTAAAGGTCCTTATAGTCCATGTATGTAAACCAAGTTGCAGCAACAGCTTATTTGGAATTCAGCATTTTTTGATGCTATAAAAACCAATGCATTTACATCCACTCATTCAGCCCCACAATTCAGGTTGAATAGTGTCTCAGTCTCAGCTATTTTTTTGAATAATGCACAATACAGACGTCAACAAGATGTTTTCCCCACAAATGTAATGCCCCCTTACTTTCACTGGTGCATTTGCCCCTGTCAGGTCTTGCCTGGTGTCTATTCTTGTGGGATTGTATATAAGAAGTCACATACTATTTGGGGGGGCTAACATTTTTGGCTGTGGTCTTCTCTCAACTCTGCTGCCATATGTGTTTGTGACAATTCTATATCCAGTCCATAGAAAAGCTAAACATTTTGAGAATTCTGTCTTGGCCTCTCCAGTCTCCAGATCTTTCTGTGCTGCTGTGATAAATTAATTGCGCTTAAAGTGTATATTATTTGTTACAAAACCCATCAAGTACATTTGATTTAAGTGTTTGGAATATTTTCTATTTAAACATGTATGGTATACACTTTTATCCAAAATGACTTCCATTCCTTAACGATAGGGGACAGTAATACTGGAGCAACTTGGGGTTAAGGGTCTTGCTCAGGTACTGAGTGTTGGTTCCTCAGGGTTTCTCTTGTTTTTCGTTTTGTCTTTCTTAAAGCCCTCTTTTCTATTACTGTAAATTAAATTAAAAGAGGGGAGTACGGGTTTTACATTTTCTTTAAGGGCAATGCATTAAACTGAGTTTAAAATGAAATCATTTGGGGGCATATTTAGAGTTTACACTATGAAAATAAGCATTTTTAGGCATTTGTTTGACCAAAACTCAACAATGCGTTTTTTCACTATACACGGGTGCTTTTGGAACCAGCTTTTGGTTACATTCAGTCACATCTGTTATGTTGGCATGATCGATCACTGCTGTCACTTGTGAGTACTCTAGTGCCCATTCCTAATTTCCATAAAACAGCCTGTTTTATTCCAAGGGATAAAGAGACACTGAAAAAATGGTCACGTGAAAATGAATTATTACAGTTTCTAGCACAAAGACCCACACAGAGGTAATAAGTGAACCTCTGGGGATACGATGATATACAGGTTGGATACTGTATATGAGCTCTTTAACTCTCCTTACATTCAACAGCACTACTGGATTCTTAGACGCTCAGAGAGATTCTAAACCCCAAAAGGTATAAGGACTGACTACTTTTTTTTTTTTTAATTTAGTCTTGATAAAGAGACAAGTCTGAGTCTCTGTGAATAAATAATAACCCCAGTGAAGAACTGCTGAAGCAGCACCACAAAAGTGCCAACACTAGCACTAGAGTTTATTACCCGTCAGTATGATAAACAAACATATTGTACTTTTAGCAAGGGAGTTGTTAGCGTTTAAAGTCTTTGACAGTGTCCTTGTGGTTGTCATTGTTACTTTCTTAATTTCCTATTTACTTAAATAGTTACTTATAAAAATGGGTCAAAATGTACCTCAATAATTTATAGGCAGGTTTTACAATGATAATAACCTTAAAGCAAAGTCAGTTTAGTCAATTAGAAGCAAAAACAATCTATTATCTATTAGATCTCAGCATGAATTAGTAAAATTTGATTACAGTAAATATAAATGGTGTAAAACAGTCTAAAACCGGTGTTTGTTCACTCTCGCCGTGTGCTGCTCTTTCTCTTTCTGGGTTCAAAGATCTTGTGTATTTTATTTGTTTTAAAGACCTAAAATAAAAGAAATGTGTGTTTTGTTCTTTATGGACATTTATGTGTAGTAGTGGTTATTATTATTACACTGTTTTAAAATGACAATGACCTGTGTAACATTGAAACACCAAACAAAGCTTAGCAAGACATCTGGCACCATGAGCATCAATGACAACCAGATTAACTTCCATATAACAAGCTTCTTGGCCATATAGTGATGATTTACCATTAGATATGTTCTAAGGTTTAGCATAACTACACATGTCACAGTTTTTGGCACGCTTCCAAAATCCCAGGAACAAAATGTACCTGAAGCATGAAGGTGTTTCTTTGACTGATCTTTTACAGTTCTGCCCCAGGACCTCTTGTGTGACCTGACCTTATGTGTGTGCAGGGTTAGATTATTCCTGACCAGACAAGCAGCACATATTGATCGCTCTGACATTGCACAGAACCGGGTGAATAGCACAGTTTTTGCTGTGAGCCACGGTTGCACAAGCAGAACATAGCCGCGACTCCACGCTGTTTAGCATGGGCCTGCGAGGCAGCTCTGTTTAGCTGATCAGTGACTTTCTGCAGTTAACGGAATGGAAAAAAGCAAAGAAGAGTTGGGCTGGAGTTGAACGCTGTTACTTAAATTGCATGAAATGGCTTTGAAAGCGTTTTGTTTTGTGGAGAATGTTGAGACAAAGCAGCATGAGTTTCTTTGTCTGTCTTTGTTCAGGCGAAATGAAAGCCTGCACTGTCTCTCTGCGGCAAATTGGGGAGCAAACGCAAAGACAGCAGCGCACACACATAGACACTATTAGCATGAACACAAAGCTTTTTTCCCTGGATATTAAGGTAAATAAAGTGACTGTCGATCAAACTTTAAATATTCCTTCTGTTATGTTCACTTTATCATTATAAACTTTCTTTATAAAGAACGTCTACAATAAATAAATAAATAATTATAAAAGTAAAAAACATTTTTATGTTTTAATGTGCTGTAAATATGGTACTGTGTGAAGGTCTTGAGCTATCCCTCATTTCCTCATACTTTGTTTCCAAAGTGCCAGGCATTTTTTGTATTTTTAATGTAGCTATGAGGAACAGTTCTCCAGGCTTCCTGAAGGACTTTCAAAGACTCTCATTCTCTGTCCAATCCCGGAACTTGACCAGTTTCAGAGGAATGCTTTTTTATGAATCATTCAAGCCCAACAAAGCATATCTAACTTAAGGCCTGAACTAGTGAAGAAATAGCCACAGATGATTACAGATGACCAGGCAGTGATCAGTACACTGGTGCTGCTGAATGCTGAGTGGTTAGAACTTCTTTATCCAGGCACCTTAAGTTTTATTTTTATTTTCGACTTTTCTTAAATTCAGTCTACTCAATATGTCAAGAATAAGACAGTATAAGAAACAATATTTTTGCACCAAGAAAGGGATTCAATGCAAAATATAAAGGATGGCTCAAGACTTTTACATAGTACTGTATTTCAGTTTATTTTCGACCACATCTTTTGGTCAATTTATCTTGAAAAGTTCACAAAATGTAAAGGACAGCTTTTGTACAATATGACAAAATGCTTATTCTCCTCACCCAGGGCAGGGAGTGGACGGGCCAGTTGGCCGTGCTGGAGGCAGCTTCACTTCCTACTGTGCAGTAATACTAATACTTGAAGTTGATTTGCTGCCGTTAGTGAAGATTATGCATTTGTTTGTTGGGTGGAAATGCTAATGAAGTAGAAAAACAAGAAGCTTAGACTTAATGCTGCCTGCAGTCAAAAATGGTGTCCTAAAAGTGGTATTCCATTAAAATTCTCTTTAAGCTTTTCAATTAATAACCAAAAACAAAGGCGAAAAACATCCTCAGGGAACACAGAAGTTAATATACTTTTTGAATTAGTTAATGCATAAATTAATTACTTTATTTATTGAAGAGATATGCTTCAGCATGTGGTCTGCATGGGCTCTGCAGGGAAGTGAAAAAATGATGTTTTAAGTAACCTGACATTGTACTTTATTCAATAAAAATATGAATGAAAGTACATTTTTTGTGCTGGACATCTGGAGTAAAATCCATTGATGACAGACATGCTGTGTCAAAAATGAGACTTCCTGTTTACTTCAGTTACCTTAATTGTTCCTGGTAGTCATGTGGACACATAAGCTATTCATTTTTGCTAATATTTACTAAAGCCAGGGGCTACAGATCAGAATACGATGGAAGAAAGTATTTGGATGCAGCCATAGATGTCCATAGACAAGCAAAGTTTATGGTGTTTTGTGGAATGGTACGAATCTAAAATGAAAAAGTCAAAAAACTACACATGAGTTTAAAAAGTTAAAAATAATCCGGTTGCATCCCTAGAAAGGAAAATCAACAAAAACAACACATAAATATGTCTCTACTTTTCAGTGTAATGATGTGTGTATGTGTGTGTGTGTGTGTGTGTGTGTACGCAATGGCATTTATCTGTACCCATAACCCCTTGCTCTGTGGGCGGCCTTGTGAATGAGGTGGCTGCGGCAGCCATCCATCAAACTGTCTGTCACCTTTGGGTCACCGGGATAACTAGCAAGATGGGGCTACCCGCCTCACACACACAAACCACTAATGTGTGACTGGATGACTGATGGTCGGCAGCAGCCAATCAGAACGCACCTGCCATATTGTGGACATCCCATGGCTAAATGATTAACGATCGAAGGCATCAGACGTGCTTTGTGTTCTTTTCATTACCATCAACCCTCGGAGGGATTGTTTGAGAGGACTGTTCAATTATCTCATTGGATAAGTGCTTTTTCTGAAGCATGCAACAATGACCTGGTCATGTGTAGATGTGTATGTATAACTGCCTGTGTATCTCTCTCTTATCAGTGCTCATCTGTGTGTGAGAGTGTGTGTGTTTGTGTGTAGCACTGTGCAAAGGTCTTAGGCACCTATTTAAAAACTGTTAAGATGAGCAGTGAGTGTTTTTTTTCACATTAATATTACTAAATATACTAAATAAAACGTTATACAGTAAATATTGATTGCATGAACAGTATATCAATGTGTTAAGTCCAGTATTAATTATGGTTTTCCGTACAATGGCTGAATGTACTAAGGAGAAATCTGGAACCGAACCTGTGTTCTCTTCAACAGCTCACAAAACAACTTCTTTTTTAGAAACAAATCTTGATACTTTTACTGCTTTCTTTATTCTAATGTTTACTTTGCTGGCAGACATTTTTTCACACACTGAGGAAAAAAATGGTTGTAGGCAATCAATATTCAACCAACCAACCAATCAGATCTTGTGTTTGCTTTATCTAGTCTATCTAATTTCTGAAACCCTTTCCTGCAGTACTGGACTGATGGTCCATTGCGCAACGCTGTTACAGATCTGAGCTTTCACGCTGATCGTGGCTGAACCTGACAAATTCTGCTGGTTGAACTTGAACTGAAGAGTTGTTTATCCCTGTCTGTCTCTGAGTGTAGTGCTGTTATGAGACATGGATAAAAATAACCCACTGCTCTGTAATTCCCTTGCTAGCCAGTTAGCGAGTACTGCTTCTTGCCACTCACAGCCTGCTCCACTCCCATTGGCCCTTTGACCCTGTTCCCACGGTTACAGTTGTCATAGCCCTTGACACCGGCCTAACACCAGCACTGCAGTTCATTGATTTTTCTACACTGTCTATCCTTAGGGATTGAGAATGAGAAAAGGAAGTGTCAAGGGATGGATTGTTTAGAGGAGAGAGTGAAGAGAGGTCTTGTTGCTATCGCTTCAATACCCACCCCTATTTGAAGTGAGAGGTCCTGGAGTGTCTCTCTCTCTCTCTCTCTCTCTCTTCTCTCTCTCTCTTTTTCTCTGTATGCACAGACCTCTTCTTCAGTGTGTAAGACACCACTAAAGCAGCCTGAGTCAGAGACCTAACTGTCCATTTAACGTCTTGCTCACGGTGTACATTAGCAGCCACTCTTGGTGTGCTATGATCTGATGGTGGAGCTGAATCATGCTCTATTAAACCCTGACTCACTCCGCCTGCTGTCATTAGCTCACCCACTGCTGTTGCGGCTGCTGTTGTCCTTGTTGTTGTTGTTGTTGTTGTTGTTTAAATACATGTCATCACAATCACAAGCTGCTTTCTGCAAGGCCATGTGGCCACAACCAAGGCATACCAGAGTGTACTAAATTCAGTCAGACCAAAATTACTGTAATGTCAAGAAAGAAAGAAAGACTGCTGCAGTCAGTGCCATCAAAATGATTGAAACTTTGTCAAATATATATTTTACTAAAGGGTAAAAAATATACTTTCAGAGTTTAGAAATTTTTTATTGCATATAGACATTACATAAGCCATTGGAGACATATTATGACATACATGTATACATACAAAAAAGTATATACTGTAATCCCCCTGCAAGAGCACCAGACCGTGACAGCACCCGCGTATAGTGAAAACCCGTGTTGTTGTGTTTTGCTACAGAAATCCCTAAAAATGCCCCAAATAGAACTCTTTAATGTCATTTTAAACTTAATGCATTACCCTTAAAGAAAATGTAAAGGTAAACCTGCAGACAAAAGGTTACACCCGGATCACATTTAAAGACGGATGTGCATCTTAATGCGCTCTGGCTCACGGTTTTCAGGAATAGAACCTGATATACTCGGGCAAAAAATATAAATGAGGACTCATTGGAAAAGTCTCCTGGAGATCTACCGAACTGTGTCTGAGTGCTTTCCAACACTGAGCAACTTTTATTAAAGTTCTCTGTAACATTAGCAGTCAACATGACAATCGAACAAAACTAAACAAAGACTGATAGCTTGAGCTTAGCTTGAAAATTTAGGTGTACATCTTTAGGTGTATATCTGCGAGTGGTAACAGTTTAAGCCACGGCAGGACGACTCCCTGCTGTGCTAACAGTAGCCATGTTAGCTAGCGGAGCCGTTTCAGATACAGATCCTACAGTGGCTATATGTTTAATTATTTATTATTATTATTATTATTATTATTATTATTATCATGTTATAATTAGAGTTTAGAAAATATGTTACATAGACACATATAATATTGTATATGTCTATAAAATATCACACACTCTTAACTAACCTTACTCACAAAAACACACAGACACACACAAATATATAAATATATATCTTGTTGGGCATCTTTTAGCTTTTAAAGTTTTGAATTCAGACTTCCTTTTATCTATTGATCTGGTCTTGAAATGTTCAATACAATGAAAAGTACAAATCTTTGTAAGTGTTTAAAAAATAAAAACCAAGAAATATGGGGATATAACATAATTCAGTGAATTATGAAATAAGTAATTTAATTCCAAGACTATGATTAATGGATGACTATTAAAGGATCAGCCGCTTAGCTTAATTCTAACTAAGAGAATAATTTATTATCCTCTCAGTTCAAATAAAACCATGTTTTTACTTCATCTATCAGTTCATTTGGTATTCTATGGGAGCAGCATAAAAGTCACAGATCATTCCACTCACAGCAATGTGGGTTTTAGTGAGTTGGCACAATTATACAGAATTCAGTTGTTGTGTCTTGGGTGTTCATATATCAAGTGTTTAAGAACAGCTCTGAATGTTCCTCAACAAATCAGACTTTTGGACTGAAACTACCTGTTTTCTGTATGTACATAATACAAATGCAGTCTAAGTATTATCCCTGTCTTACCTGGGCTAAAGTGGGTGTGTTGGAGCAGGAAAACTGTCAAATGTGTAGGACATGCAGGCCTCCAGGACCGGGGGTTGGAGCCAGAGTCTAAAAGTACTAAGACAAGTCTGCCTGACTTGGCAGACAGTGGTGTGCATGTGTGTATGTGCGTGTGTGTGCATGCACTAACCACAGACATTAAGGATAAGGAGAATTATATAGGAATTTTCTCTATCTTCACTTTATGTGTTTGAGAGAGAGGCGGGAGGGTTAGCTCTGTGTGTGTGTGTGTGTTCTGGGAGCAGTATTGATGTATTGATGGTGTCCGCTGGGATTATGCTGTTGGTTGATTTCTATAGTGATCTCAGAATTTGCTGTGTAATTCCCCAAGAGATGATTGATTTACTATAAACTGCCTACTGGACCAAGAGGTATCAGTGTTTACCCACCCACCACATCATAGGTGTGTGTGTATGTGTATATGTTTGTGTGAGTGTGTGTGTGTGTGTGTGTGTGTGTGTGTGTGTGTGTGTGTGTGTGTGCGTTGAACAGAGGGCCAGATTAACTTACAACAACTACAACTAATTTCTAACAGAGTGCTTCAGCCAGATTTATATCATTCTGAGCAGATTTTGTACATTCCTCCTGTTCATTATTTTTCTCTCCTTTAACACATGGAATGATTGGAAGTACTGAATTATTTCACCGAGTTGCCAGTTCGTTAGGTAAACCTCATACCTGCACTCATTGAGCATAGAATTAAAAACATGAACCACATACTGGTGACCAGTGATGGGAATAACGGTGTTAAAATAACGGCGTTACTATAAAAAAAAAGTCATTTTTCAGTAATGGGTTATCTAACCAATTACTGTTTCCATCGCTACAACGCCATTACCGTTACTGACAATAACATGTGGTGCCTTACTGTAATTAAGCTGTTTTCATCCGACCGGGTTCTCAGCCACAGGCTCTCAGCCACTTTCTTATTTTCTTTGGTGAAGAGGGGCGAGACAACCGCATAAGGGATGACGATTGGCTAAGGTATAGTAAAATTTAATAGTAAGCCAACCAGATGCAGAGGTGGGTGGGTGTTTACACACAGGCACAAGAGAGACACAGCAATGGCGTGTGCGTGACAAAGCTAGAACGTGGTCAAGAACGTGGATGTTGATAGCAGCCCAAACCCAGGTGCAACTAACATGAGCTCCGCTAATGAAGGAGGAGACAGAGCTGCGCCATCAAAGCAGCCTAAGCTTGATTTTTTTAGGCCCCACAAAAAGCTGCTGTGACACAGACTGAACTAAACAGGCTGATAGCCAGGTATGTTGTTGAGAACATGCTGCCATTATCTACAGTTGAGTCAGATTCCTTCAGAGCTCTCATTGCCAAAATATCTGCAAGAGTCCGCCGTGCAGAAAGCCGTTTTCCAAATACGTAGACGCTTGAGTATGCTAAAATGAATGTCGATCTCAAAAAGACATTTGAAGACATTTTTTGAAAATGTAATGTATAAATTACTTTCCCTGGTAACTAGTTACTTTTATAATGCTGTAACTCAATTACTAACTAATAATAACTAATTACTGTTAAAGTAAAGTGCCCAACACTGTGGGTGACGAATTACCACATGAAACAATTTAACACTTTCCCCCATATAAGAATATAAGAATATGAGTGGGCATTTCAGACCTTGATTTTGGATCCAGATGAAAAGAGGACACAATTTAAGTGACCCAGGGTTAAAACAGGGTTCATTACTGGGGCTCTCAGGGAGCGAACTACAGTCACAAAGACTAGTCTGCAAGGACTGGCTAGTGTTTCTGTAAGACCAGTGTCTGAAGTGAAATCTGCATTTAGATCTACAGGTAAGACATCAGTAAACGGGATGTTTGTGCATTAGTGTGATATATACGGACATACAGAAGAGCCGTTGAAAAAGTCATCCTCCATGATATTCTCCACAAGTAGGCATTTTGCCAACAATGGTTTGGCTCCACTTGTCCTTTTAGAGAAAAAGGCCACTGCAAATCAATACAAAGTTATTCTGACTGATCTTCTTTATCTTTTTATAAAACATTTCTATCTTGATGGGGATAGCCTTTCCAGAATAGCAATGACCTTAATCAAATATGGCTTTCAGTCGGCAGATTTTGGTCAGACCACCAAAACACAGAGTGAGGGAATTCGGGTTGTTTTTCATGGAGCCTTCAATCTGAAGTTGGTGCTGAACAAAAGTGCAGTTTATTACTTTTTCTTTTGGCAAAACAGTAACTTACTGAGCGTGCTTACTCTTTAAATTGTCCCTTTGTGTCTTATTAAATGTCCCTGAAATGGTCTGGAACAGCGAACGATCTGCAGCGGTCTTTCAGCCGAGTGAAGCTGAAAGTATTCAAGTGCATTAATTCATTGCCATACATTCAATTAAAAATGAAACATTTGTTAAATTAACGAAATACTGATGTAGGTTGTGAGCACAATCCTCGAACTAGCATTAGCAAATCTTTCACACAGATTTCTGTTGACAGATCGATTACAAACACCAGCACACAAGCGTTCATGCGTCCCAGCAATGTAGATTAGTTACTCTTTCATTCATTTATACATTCTATCATTTAGCATTTAACATATTGTTTGTTTACACTTTATTACTTCTTAAGTCGCACAAAGCATCATGGAGTGTAGGAATATGGTGGATATCTTTGGTGTTACATCTGTCCAGTACGGTTCCAGAGACCTGCACAATCAATGGCAACTCATGCTGTTCAGAAGGCTCATGATGACCCAACACTTTACTAAGACCCTTTAATAGGTTTTTCTAGTAATTTGTTACTAGTCTGTAGTGCACCATATATAGTGACTGACTTCAACCGTCAGTAGAACAGATATGTTTGGACTGATATTATAGTCATGTCAGTGGATGTTATATTTGTATGAGTGTAATAAACTGGGAACTGTTTATATGAAGTGCCTACATGGATGCCGTTAGCTTACTAATACATATATTTTCAATAAATCTTTCTCTGATTTTTGTCTATTCTGTTTTTTCTCTTCCATGTTTTGATGCCTTATCCCTCTCTCTTGCACAGGTAAGTGATTTTATATCCTTCATCCTTCACTCTAGCCCCTTTAAAAAGCACAGGGCAGAACAGACCATCAGGAAGATTCATGCTGTAATATTCCTCCTTCGATTCAAACGTGGTCTTAAAACCACAATCGAGGATTCATACTCATATTTTTCTTTCTACCCCTTTATAGCAAATTCTCATAAATATTTGTCGGTACATTGATTCTTGCATGTTTCAGAATCTTTTTATTAGAAACACAATTATGCTGCATCATTGGGTGCCAAACCAGTGAATGCTTCAATTCTGTTTTAGCAAACAATGCAACGATGAGGACTGTTATTTGTTATTGATGGCTGGTTTGGAGCTGTGTGAATTTTCAAACAGGAACATGGCAGCACAGCCCTTTAGAAAATTGAGTAGCGTGGCCGGCATTCTAAAATCACTGATTGCCTCTTTTAAAGCCTCTTTAAATGCACTGTGTACTTTAGATGCCGCAAAATGTTCCTGACTCAACTCTCTGACTCCGTCCCTCACATTCACATCAGTAGCCTGAATAGTGGTCATTTGTTGCTAACAACTTTGAAAACCATTCAGCATTCTGCACTTAGCAATTACAGCACAGTCCAACCCCCTGTCTAAAACATCATCTGCTCGCCACCTGAAAGGCTTTATTATGGCTTGACTGCATTAGCCAGACTGAGACAGAGTTTGGTCAGTTATAGTAGTTATAGTAGTGAGGAATGATTAGCGGACGACGACGAGTGAATAGGCAGCGCAGAACGTGACCGGTTGTCCATTTGTAATGGGCTTCTCCTGAAACCTTTGAAGAAACTTAATGCATTTGCACTATGTGCTGTGTTAATGTGCTTTCTTTTGAATATACACACTCATATATACATAGCACAAAAAGAGGTACCCTTGCTTTGCCTTATCATGCATAATAAGAGTTTTTAGGAATTCAAAATAAAGGATTTACATTAATGACATTCTTGTAAACTTGTGAACGGACTTTTCCAAGGCCAATGATTTATAACCTTGCAGCATTTTAATTTTTTTACTTTATTGTTATATGTGGCAAGTTTGGATTATGCTTCCTCCCTGCAACATCCATCTAGAAAACCACTACATATATATGTATAAACATTACGCATTAAAAACCAGGTTAAGATAGTTGCAAATAACAGGAAACTGATTTGGTAGTAGATATACAGATAGAGAGAAATAAAGGGGTGAGGACATGGTTTGCAGGCAGACAGTGGGGCAAAGCTGGAAAGGATTTATGCAATTAAAGGCTTTAATCAATTTTATTTTTATTGTTGTATTTTTATGTTTTATGATGGATCAATTTTAACACTAAACTTATAACTCACACATTTAGCAAGCTGTGGATTTTCATCTAGGGGGCTATAGGCCAGCAGAGTAGTGTTATTTAATGTCATTTGAAAACAACATTACTTCGTTATTCAGTATTTGGTAAACCGCTATTTTTGCTTTTGAATTAGTATCATTTTCTGTTTATTTATTAATATAGAGTGCGTGAAGTGTCAGATGATACAGTATCAGATGAAATGATGGCAGACTGCCCACTGGTTTTGGAAAGGGGAGAATTTATAGCGCTTGATTGGCGCACGCTGGTCATGCTAATAGGGAGAGGACTGGGTAACACAACAACAAAAATAAAGAATGAGAGTCAGAGGACAGGGTTGCAATTTTGGCTGCCCATGCTGTGTGGAGATGCAGGGAGAAGAGAAGAAGTGACAGAGAAGTGGAGAGAGAGAGGGAGGGAAGATGTGTGTGATCTGTAGACTCCCTGTAGAGAGCACAAATGTTCCCTCTCAAATCGAATTAGAGACACACACACCATTTCCTGCCACACAGACTTACATCAGCAACATGACACACACACACACACACACACACACACACACACACACACACACACACACACACACCGGACAGAGGACCCACACTCTGTCTCTGTTTGCCTGTCTATCTCTCTCTTTCTCCCTTTGCAGCAGTGGCTCTAGTATTATCTAAAACACCAGGTGCGAAGATCGCCTAGTGAAAAGAAGATTTCTTTTCAAAACAAAATGTATGGCCTTAGTTTTTTATTTGTTGGTGTGTTTTTGCACCAAGCCAAGGTCCTGAACAATAGACGTGTTCTTAAAATTACACTTGGCTCTCTATAGAACTAAAGACCTCTTATTTGTGATCATTTTGAAGGGATTCAAAGGACACCACACAATTCACAACTGATTAGAATGGGGACTAAGCATATAGTCAATCCAGTGGGAGACATGCAAAGTTAAGATTTACTTTATTGTTGTATATGGCAAGTTCGGATTATGCTTCCTCCCTGCAACATCCATATAGAACAACACTACATATATATGTATACATTTTAGACATACATAAAAAAACAGGTTAAGGTAGTTGGAAATAACAGGAAACTGATTTGGTAGTAGATGTTCAGATAGAGAGAAATAAAGAGGTGAGGAAATCGTTTGCAGGCAGATGAGTCTAGAGACAGTGGGGCAAAGCTGGAAAGGATTTATGCAATTAAAGGCTTTAATAGCAGAGTCATAAGGGCTCAGATATCTCCTGTGGGGTTTCCTGATCACCATATGGTCACTATGGATAGAGATATGGGATCTGCATCCCACTCACAGTATTTTTGGCTTTAAAATGTTAATCTTTTACAAGAGTATGGTCTTTTGTGATATATTTGCATTAATTTGGGAAGGAGCTAGAAGCTGCTTTCACTGCAGCTATGAAGCTACTACCTGTAGACCACTCTTATGGAATGGAGAATTATACCAATACTTTTAAACAGCTTTGGGAGAGCATTTTGTAACAATCTGCTAGGAATTACTACAAAAAAAACGAGTAGTGGAGTAGAACTGGACTAGTGTCAGGCCAGTATGGATGCCTTGAAGGAGGCCCTGAAGAGCCCTCCAGTACTATGGGCCTTTTGAAGAACTGGTAACGTTTTATTGCTGTATCTGGATTATAAAATACTGTCAAAATGCTTAGTTAATAGACCGAAATGCTATGTGGGTAATGTTATTTGCAAAGATCAGACATGCTGTGTGTCTGAGAGATCAATAATGGATGACATGTTTTTCTTAAGGGATGTGACTGATCTTAGCATAATTAATAATGATATATTGAGGGTTTTATCAAATCAGCAAGGAAAAGCTTTTGACAGGGAGGATCAGGGGGGACCTTGTTAGAACTTTGACAGTATATCTTGCCTCAAACTATTATTTACAGATGAGTCTGTCAGTGGAAATTGAGGAGTGGGGGCTTTGAGTATGAATGTTCTAGTATGGAGGGGGATTATACAGGGCTGTCCTTTGTTAAGCCAATTGTATAGCCTTGCAGTTGAGCCTTTCTTTGTAGACTGAAGACCTTAAGGGCATATCAGCAGTAGAAGACCCTCATGGGAACTCCATTTCTCTCTTATGTGAATGATTTTTACAGTCTTGAGCTCGTCTCATGGGATGTACTGTGAAGGAGTCTGGAGGTTTATGAATTTGCTTCTTCAGCAAAAGTTAATTGGGGTTAAGAGTGAAGGATCCTCGATTGGTCAGTGGTCAGGTTTGGAAATTATTCAGATTCTGGGGTTAAAAGTTTTACAGTTATTTTTTCAGGGAGTGTTTTATTTCAGCAAAAAAGAAAATGGAGGGTCGCTGGACAAGGTCATGGCTCAGTTATCTAAATGGAAATGGCTATTATCATAATTGTCATACAGGGAGATAGTGTTGGTGACCAATAACCTAGCTGCCTCCACATTGGGACACAAGCTGAGGGGCCTAGAGCCCCAGAGGAGAAGACTGGCATGATCCAAAGAAAGCTGTTGGACTTTTTTTTGAACAGAAAACACTGGACTTGGGCAGTGTTGCTCTTTTTGCCTGTAGAGAAAGGAGGCCAAGGTTTGGTGGATATTCATAGCCGAGTCAGAACTTTCTTGTTGCGGTCGGCTGCTTTATCAGAGGGACCTGCCATACACTCAGATGACTGATAAAATACTGCAGAGTGTGGAGTATCTGAGGTATGACCTTCAGCTGATCTCGATAAGGCTAACTGATGATAATCTTTCTGTCTTACTTCCCTTCATTTCTCATTTCTCCTGGTCTAGATGTTGGTTATACAGAGATGTTAGAAGTTCAGGACAATGGAACAACCTCTTGTTGTCGGCCGTCTTCTGACTGCTTGAGGGCATGGCTGCTGAGTTCACAAGCTGGGACGCTGCTTAAGTGTTAATTAGGAGGAAATCTGCGGAAGCCTTTACAGACGTAACTGGACTATAGTCCTCCAGAGTTGCTGGAGCAGGTCAAATCTGTTCTCTCATGAGGCTATTATGGAGAGTGAGAAGTTCTGTGGAAGGTCGAAATGGCAATTTAAGAAGATCACAAAGATGAAAGAGTCCTGGCACCAATACCATTCCAAATTCCAGGATTATGTGATGTCCAACATTCACAAAAGAGATATAAACCTCTGATTAAAAAGTGTATGTGGAGTAGAGCTTTATTCATGGGACTATAGCTCCAGGCAGTAGGAGGGCAGTGGAGATTTTGTGTTGTTTCAGGGGGTATTGTAATGTTTTTTTCTTTTTGATAGGCATTACTTTGGTTGTAAGGGTGAATAGGTGTTGTAGAAATGGTAAAATTAACCATATGGATGATATGTCTAGCGATACAGACTGAATCGAACTTAAGACAGAATTAAAAGGACTGAGGGTTGAATATTCCTAAAAAAGAGCTTTGTGGAGTTAACTGCTTTGTAGGGGTGAGGGAAGGTATTTTGCCATGTTGATTAAAGTTCACTGTTAGTTTTATATTTTTAATCTCACTTCAGTATATTACATTTTAAACATGATGGGATTTCATTTTACTTTTCCTCTGATTAAATGACCTGACAACCTTGACCGAATGAAGGGGGTGAATTTCTGTATTGTTTTCCCTCCCTGCTTCACGACACTGTCCTTCTTTTCTCTCTCTCCCTATCTCTTTCTCCTCTGTCTCTCTCTCTCCTCTTCTGCATAGTGTCTTTTCCTCATGCTCTCTCTGCTTTGAAAAGAATGTAATTGGGTTAGACTGAATGTCTGGCTGAAGCGCTGCTTCTGGCCTTACTACTAATATGCACAGACAGGGCACAGTCTCCATACGGCCAAAAACTGTGTGTGTGTGTGTGTGTGTGTGTGTGTGAGAGAGAGAGAGAGAAAGAGAGAGAGAGGAGAGAGAGAGAAAGATTCTCTAGTGTTCTCTACCTTTTGTGGTTTGGCTGTGTGTACATGGCTCTGGGTGTGTGTGTGTGTGTTTGAGAGAGAGAGAGAGAGAGAGAGAGAGAGAGAGAGAGAGAGAGAGAGAGAGAGATTCTCTCCAATGTTCTCTACCTTTTGTGGTTTGGCTGTATGTACATGGCTCTGGGTGTGTGTGTGTGTGTGCGAGAGAGAGAGAAAGAGAGAGAGAGGAGAGAGAGAGAGAGATTCTCTACAGTGTTCTCTACCTTTTGTGGTTTGGCTGTATGTACATGGCTCTGGGTGTGTGTGTGAGGTTAATTAAAGGGTCGTTGAGAAGAAGAGCAGATCAATAGGACGAAACCTTTATGTCTCCCCAGCTGTGGCACCAATACACACATTCTCCCTAAGGAGTTCTATTAGAACAGTATGACCTCACAGCATCGAGGACACAGAGGACTCAGAACACATACAGCACCCACCCACACACACACACACACACACACACACACACACTAATCTGACTGTGTGAAAAACTTCAACTAAAATCTCAAAAACGAGCACACATGCACCCACATACACTAATCTGTCTGTGTGAAACTTCTGAAAACTCACTAAAATCTCAAAAACACACTCACAAATAAAGAGCACAAACTCCAGCAACACTGGTGTTACCACAATACACCACCAAACCTCACATACAACCAATAACAATCACCAGAAGTCACCATCAAACATCCAACACACACCATTAAACAAACCCGACCAAAATCAACTATTGCCAACTAAATAACCAACACCGCCTCATCAACAAACATCAAGACACCCAACACACATCCCCAAGGACTGACTAACACCATCAGTCACCAACAATCACCACCCAATACTAACCCATTAAATACCCATAACTACCAACTAGCATCCAAAAACAAACCCAGCAAACACTAACAATCATCAACAAATACCGTATGTATAGCCAAACACCAACACAATATAATAAATACACAAACTGATCACCAACACAACACCAACCACTGACCAACACCCATAGACAAGAAAAGCCCATCACACACTAAAATACAACAACAAACCTAAACACTGTACTAATACAGTACTTGATTGTTATTGTTGGGAATCTTTAATTCATCTTCCCAATTCACACTGTAGTATAACATCCTCCCTTTTCACACTGTACTGTTGGTATAATGAAAAACTTGCAATGGGAATTTCACATTACAATAACAATATTCTCTTTCTCTCTCTCGGTCTCTCTCTCACTGTTTTTACTATAGTGTCTATAGTAAAACACTGTCACTCTGCCTCTCTGCAGTCGTTTATGGTCTTATTTTTACTCTCTTTCACTCTCTGGGCCTGACATACTTTCACTGAGCCACTCCGAACTCATCAGCTGAACCTGAGGTGTATATGTGTGTGCATGCATGCTTACTGTACAATATAAAATTACCATATGCATAGTCTCAGCTCAAGGCCCCATTGTGTGTGTGTGAGGCCAAAAGAAAGATCTTAAAAGATGTGAGTGAAGATAGCACATAGTCTCTCTGATCATTTTTCATGTCGGCGAGTTGCGCTTGCTTGTCCTGAGGGATCTCATTGACCACATGGTTATTATTATTGTAGTCCTTCCCCCCTCTCATTTCAAATCCACTTCCTGTGTGCATCCACAGACAGATCTGGTTCAGAACCTTACACCTACAGAATCTCATCAACACCACTTTTTTACACCCCCTCACGTAGTGTCTCTGTCAAAGATAACACTACACCAGTGTTAAATTTTAACTATTAGGTGCAATGAAATGCTGATTTAAAATATTTTTAATATGATAATTCATGCAGTTATTAGTTCAGTTGAAGTCTTTATTTGGCTTAGCTTACGTCACACTTAACATCGTGTCATCCGAGAGATAAGTGGATGTAGCCCACTGTATATCACTGTGAAAATGTATGTTATTGCTGATGCCTGTAAAAAGCCAATAACCAATTGAACATTGCTAGTTGCTGTTGACATTCTCTCTTTAACTAGTTCATACTTTATGCTCTCAGTAACCATTATGCTCTCACTAGAGAAAGACGATAACATCAGTAGATGGCTAATAGAAGAAGAAATGTTATTTGCTGTTCTGGTATTTGCTGAAGTGCATCTTTAAGAATTGCATGCTTTAAGCGTTGTTCACTCTTAAAGTTATAGTTCATCTATTGTTCAAATGTTTCCCACTTATTGTGCCTTCAACTTATCTGACTATCTTCTATCTGTAGTTTTGTGGTGAAGAAATTAGGCTAATGTTGCTAACAAGTCACAGAAACTTGTAATGTGATTATATGGGTTCTCACACTATACAACCTGTTCTGATATATTATACATCTGTCTCATTTGTTCTCACTGTGTTTCTTCAACTTGTCCTTGTTTTTAACCCCTTAAATTCCCAGGCTTATTGTACATGCATGTACAAAACTACAATAACTATTCACACCATGGAACATGGATGCTAATGCTAATTAGCTACATGATGATCAACTACACACAGTGATTTAATTTGAGAGGGGATTAAAACAGAATTGTGGATGTAAGAGAGTCAATAACATTTTTTATATTGTTGCCAAACCCTGCTAATATTTTAGTAAATGAGATATTGTATGTGGTTTTCACACTGATCTGAAAATGTGTCTTAAATTAATAGTCTAATTTGGTTCCATCTGTATTAATTTATTGGGCTGTTTTAATAGATTTAGTTTCATGCATTGTATCAGTATCTTCTTTTTTTCTGGCAAAGTTGAGGCTCTGAATGCTTCATTTCTGAATCATCTTGATCATGTTCCTGCTTAAAATGAAAAGAAATATGCTGACTCATGAGTGAACAACTCTTTCATAACAGTTTTGGTCTACAGAGTATTATTCTCTCTTCATGGCAGAAATATTTTTCAGATCTTTCACTATTTTACCATTATCAAGATTATAAAAAAAACACTATACACTACACTATATAACAGTAAAGTGTACTTTACACTATAGCACTATATTTGCGTCGTAGATGTGAGTATCACCACCACTTTAAAAGAATGTCAGTAACCAATCTGAGTGATGTTGTTCTCTGACAAGTGGGTAAGATGGAGGTTGTGTTTGTATGTGTGTGCGCGTATGTGTGTGTGTGTGTGTGTGTGTGTGTGTGTGTGTGTGTGTGTGTGTGTGTGTGTGTGTGTGTGTGTGTGTG
>JBBPDC010156872.1:0-18356 GCA_037974485.1 Hemigrammopetersius urotaenia | reverse complement strand
GGGGTCCGTGCCAAATCAAATTGAGACACAGTCATGAAAACTAACAAAAAGCTTTTTTAGCTGGTTTCCCTACCTCTTTAGAGATCGTAGTTTAAGGTCTGAATGCCCCTTTAAGAACCTCAAATGCCTCTGTAAAACAAAGGACAATAGTAGTATTTAAATTAATTGGTGAAAAAGGCATGTTTGGAGTCCTCTAGTTCAGAACTACAGCTACGAGGCTAAGGTTGTGAACACAAATGAATAGTCACCCAAATCTTTTACCATAAACACATCCTCAAACCACATCCAGCTCTTCACTAAAGGTCCCATGGCATGAAAAATTCACTTTATGAGATTTTTTAACATCAATACTAGTTCCCCTAGCCTGCCTATGGTCCTGCACTGGCTGGATATGACGATAGATGTAAAGAGTGCTTTGATTATTCTGCTCCGTCGTTAAGAGAGCGACAGCTCAGATGGTCGGATCTGGAATTTTCCCCGTATGTTGTCAAATGGAGGTAAAGGTTACCTCCCCTTTCTCATGCTTTGCCCGTCTATAGAATTTCTAAAAATTCGCTCCACCGACTGTCAGTGCTATGTGTGAGAGACATCATGGCTCGCAAAGGAGTGAACCGTTTTTAGTTCCTTCATGTGCGCCTCTGAAGAAACAGTGTTATTTTATTTTCTCTGCAAATGCGCCGACACAACTTCCTAAAGTTTTGTATGTCTGCGACAAACATTTTGCCGACATTTCCTCAACTTGGGCCAATACAGAGCTGGAATGTGCGCTCACACTGAAAACCAAGCTAAAACTGCACTGAAAGAACCCGGATGCTGCACTGAAATCGACCAGAAACGCAGTGCAGAACGATGGACACTCTGCACTAAACTTTGACCACGTAGCGGAGGGGGCGGGACTTTCAACATGTTTTTGAGTTGGATAGTGGCGGCAAACAGTGAAATACAAGCCTGAGCGGAGGCAGCTGGTTGGTATAAATGTAAGTAACGTTAATGAAATTATTTTACTGATGTACACTGCGGTAAAACCGGGAGATATTTTGGCGGCTGAAGAATCGCGAGTAATGTTCGTCTGTCACTTCCGCTAAGAGCAAAACGTTAGAGCAAGACGCTAGTGTGCAATTCCGGACACACTCCTGGTCTTGCTGAACCGTGGCTGCAAACTGGCCCCTCCCCCACCCTCCACCTTGCTCCGTCTCTCTCCTCCTCATTATCATTTAAAGCTACAGACACAGAAACGGCGCGTCCTCTGGAAATATTGTGGGACTGACTGGCTCCAAGTGGCTGTAATTCTGCACCAAGGCTGAATTTCGTAAAGAGACTTCAGATACAGTATTAGGGGACCACTAAGACCTATATAAAAGCATACAAAAGCAGCATATCATGGGATCGTCAAGGTGAAGCAGACTTGTAGTCGTGGTTTAGGACACAGCATGACTTATAGTGACCTTGAAAGATGAATGTTTCCCGTGACACAAGGATGGTGGTTGTCATAAAGAAAATGATTCTAAATAAGCCCTTTTATCTACAGAAAAGACTGAAAGGTGATTACTGACTTCTTGTGTCAGCAATGTTAGATTTATAGCTTTGGTTCTAATCTAAAGAGGCGAACTTTGGCCTCTAAACATGTCTTGACTGATTGATCACATCTGGGCTCGATGGAAAAGTGTTCCTTTAAACATAAAAAACTAAATGCTGCGTTAAAGATGTTCACAATACACAGAGGGACTCAGAGTTATTCATGTGCACTTCATCATGTTGTGTAACTGCAGCACTTGAAACACAAGCTTCTGTGGATTAATGCCCAGAGTTACCAATGGGGCTCAGAGGACCTAGAAGGTTCATAATGCTTCTGCTGCCCTGGATACCACCAGTTATACATAGCAGGTTTCATCCAGAGACCCTCGCTGCACAAATCAAAAAGCTGGCAGATCCATCTCATGTTGAGCGTAAGGATTGTGTTTCAGTGCCGCTGCACAGAGAGGGACTATTTACCTCCAGCCTAGGAATTCAGGTGGAAGGTTACTCACGTCTTTTATTCTGTATCCCTAAACTGTATCCCTGTATCCCTAAACTAAACCAGTTCTCCTTGGGGACTATTTTGTCTCAGTACGTCTTTATGTATCCCTCCACCATGAATTTGTGTTTATTTTCGATTCTGTAAATTGGTTCTTGGCACTAGAATGGCGGCTAACTGGCTATACCTATAACGGCTGTGTGCGTCAATTGACGCAGTGCCCAGTTTCGCGTAAGACACTTCCTGATGCGACACTGCGGCAGTATGTTCGGGCGTTTAGTCCTGCAGCCTAAGCCTAAGCTCACACATGCTGCAGCCAGCAGACTCAGCAAGTGTCCAGTGGACTTTGAAGCCGTCATACAGCGGCAGTCAGCGTATCAGAATCAGGAAGAGAATCAGAATCATGTTTATTGGATGTTTAGTGAGCGACACATACAAGGACTTTGATTCCGGTTGATGGTGTCTCTCAAGCACAACAGTATGTAAAGATACGTGTGTACATGTGCCTGTACCACACCCATATATCTCTTACAGAGCATGCTGCTGCTCCAATAGGCCAACAGACACGTGTCAGTTGTTCTAGTGTTAAACATGCATCTGCTAGGACGTGTGTGGTTTCTGCCAGGTGTGTCAAAAAAAAAGTTAAGCCCAAATACACATTTATTTTACGTGATGTTACTTTCTTCACTTATTTATTTAATGTACAAATGACCTTTTTTTTTTTACCTTTGTGGAATCGAAATCGATAAGAACAAGAATCATTTAAGCGGAACCGGAATCAGAAGCTAAAATAATTCAAACGATTCCCATTCCTAGTGATGACTGTCCCAGGACAGGGCTTTTGGCCCTGGTTTTGAAAATGACCCTGGCAGCTGGTCAGGCATGGTGAGCAGTTGGGTCAGAAATAGCAGCTGGATTGTTGGGAAGGTCTGTTCAGACCTTTAACACCTTCCCAGCCCTTTAATTCACTCAGCACACTGCAAGCTTCACCCAAAGTGGGACCGGGAGAGTGTTGGTAAAGTAAAGAAAAGCGGTCCCTTATAGTGACGCGTGAACACACCACACAGTGTGAAATTCGTTCTCTGTATTTAACCCATTCTCAAAGTGAAGCAGTGGGAACAGCGCACAGGAAGCAGTGTGTGGGGATGGTACATTGCTCAGGGGCACAACCGGCAGTCCTGGGGCTCGAACCCACAGCCTTCTGATTGTAGAGATAACTCCCTAAACACCAGGCCACCGGCTGAACAAGCTTGGAGTGTTCGGTTGGGCTTTTAAAAGAGCTAATACAGCCCAGAGCAGTGGTCCTGTTAGTTGTTATGGTCATTTCATGACGGTTAGACAGACTGTCGATCTGTCAGAACGCTGTACTGGACATTAGGGAGCAGAAATGTGGGTTCAAAGCACTGAAACTTGCAGCAGAACTGACCCACAGCTCTAAACATTAATCCCAGTTATCCCTGCAGCACTCACGCGGATACTCACCCCCGGGTTAGAGCTGTCTCAGCCGGACTCCACTGCAGATACTCCTCAGACTCCCTGCCCTTCCCACAGCCCTGTCGCCATCACACTACTGTGGCTCGCGCTGCCAGGCGCAGACAGCTCGAGCTCACAGCCGGGTCACCACGCCACCCTCCTGACTTTTATTGTTTTGAAACAATTTTTAAAGAAAAGAAAAGATCACTTTTTATATATTTCAGAGAAAGGTTTCATTTCTTTTTAAGAATATTAAGTAAATTAGCAAAGACGTTTATTTTAGTCAAATAAATAAATAAATAAATAAACGTGTATCGTATTTGTTTTAATAGATTTCAGGTTTGGGTTTTGATATTCCAATTTCATTATTTATGTACTATTTTGTATTTGACTCATTAGTGCTATTTTCGTACATTTCTATTTTATTCTTATTAGATTGTTTGGTGTCGTTGTCAAAGGACCCAAATTTGGCAAAACTACAAATAAAAGTCCCTCCTCCGTTCCCCTATGAAATGTCGATCTAGGGTGCAGGGAGTGAACGGGGCGATTTCCCAAATTTCTTGAGGAATTCTAACATTAATTATGCTACTTACATGTATTATTTGGTTGATCAGATCAGCTTAAGAAAAAAATGTCCCGTTAAAAAAGTTTAGTCTCGGTATGGAAGGAAAGTGTAGAAGCGTGCCCTTACATTTTTCAAAATAAAAGACCCGTAGCTGTAAGTGAGAGTTGAACTATAACGAAGAATCATCGTCAATACAGGTCTCTGTTGTTCTCTCTAATACGTGAAAAAGAAATAAGAAAATAAATGTAAACAGCAGAAAAGTGTGGCCGTAGTATATTGCAATCATTTTAGAAAGTGACAAATATATGTATGCTGGCGTTTAGGTGGTCACCTAGTGGTCCTTGAGGAGCTCAAAAAAGTGATTTTCCTTGTAGAGAGGAACCACGTGGAGACCGGAGACCAGCAGAGCGAGATGTTCGGTAGAAGCGACTTGATGGAGATTGAGCTGCTACTGCTTAATGGGTATGTATGTTAATGTTTATATATACATATATATTATATTATGTATCAGAAATCTAAATGAAGTGTTTGTTCTATCTGCTTTCTCCCTTCTTGCCTTTATGTGTTGCCCATTCATTTTCACCTAGATGAATGTGGTGTCAAATAAGGCGCACAGTATCTCTTGAAACAGCCATTTCTTAGGAAATATGTAGTTATTTCTGTACATGTGCTGTTTTAAGAACACTGAATCTGACTTACAGTTTCTCCATATGGTTCTTTGCCTGGTGGGTAAATAACACAAGCTCTTTCTTTGGTGCAGGTAGGATCTGGGCCCGAGGCCTGCTGTGGCCTTTTGAAGATCAGTGGTCAGAGTAAAGCCCCTTGCTAACCATGAGGACCACTTGAACAAGCCGTATTAATCCACATTACAGGTTCAGTACTGATTTAATCAAAATTGAATGGATTGCACCGTCTGACCCCTATCTAAACTTTGCATTCCTGCATGGGGTCACATATTTTGACCTTCAGTGTACCGTGTAGATGTTCTGCCCAGGCTTGCCTTTGTGTTGCCCGTTCATTTTTCTGTGTGATGAATGAGGTGTCATCTAAGGCACACAGTAAATCTTCTCACAGCCCGGCCAGAGCCTGGAGGTCTTGCTGGCTCCTGTTGCTTTTGCTGGGATGAGAACATCCAGCTGTCCAGTAGATGAAATTTTCTATAGAGGTAAATAGGGGTGTGGTGTTGAGTCATTTTTTCTCTTGTTGCAGGTGGACATGCAGTAAATCCAGGGAATGTGTCCCTTCATGCGCTGAATGTGTGCTCCTGTCCATCGCAGTAGGTTCTATAGATCATACTTTACAATGGATGTGAATTTCCAAGCTCCATGGCTTTTTCATACCAATAGTCCCACCTGAAAAAGCCTAAACCAGTATTTAATGTCTTATATAGTATTTGATGCTCTTCCTAGCATCACATGATGCAATTCACAAATCAATTGTTTGACTACAATACCCATCATGCACTGCTCATAAGAGTCCTTCCAAGCTTCCAGTAAGAAATGCACTTATGTAGACACACACAGGCCTCTATGCTTGCAGTTTCTCCAAAGTAGTAGTAGTAAAAAAGCAAGGAAGGTATAGGATGTACGTTTGACAGAGGCTCCCTTTAAATGTGTCCTACTTAATTTGCTCACTTTGACAATCCAGTTTTAATGTGCCTTTGATGATCTCTATAAAAATGCTAATAAAAAAATCCAAACTACATTTGTCAATGTGTCCTTTTGCATTGTGTGAATTCAGTATTTATTTTTGTAATGTATGTTTTTTTAACCTTTAATTGTGTACCTGTATAAAATGGATCATGGATGTGAAACGGAACAAGTGCATTTGTTTAATGAACTGACAAAAGTTCAGTTAATGAAGTTACAGAAGTTCCCCCTTGTTGGGGGAAAAGTACATAAAAATACACCCAATTTAATAAATACTCATGTGCCTTAAAGTTTTCTGAGGCCTGAATGTTGGCATTGCAGTTCTATGAGCTATTATGTATGCACTATTCTGCAAATTGGTGTTTTATATCGTTTTTTTAATTACTGTAATATAAAACATGAGTAAAGTTTTCTGATTCTGAAAAGAATTTGGTTGTTTTTTTTTTAACCCAGTGTTGCCCTCTGACAACGCAATACATCATTAATCTCAATCACAGATTTCAATCTCTAGTTCTCACATTCACTTCACACTATCGAGTGTGCTTCTCTGCTGTCCTAGTGCGCGAATTGGAACGCCCCCATGAGTCCGCTGCTCTGCCCGTAGGGGGCGCCAGATTTCCCCAGTTCCACTTCGCTTCCACATCAGTTAGAGCCATACAGAGAACCCGTGAGAGAGGAGGCGGGCTGTTTTCCAGAAATTTCACCGTTTTTATCGTTTTTTTATTCGTTTTCGGCGGTCGGGCCTAACCGGGACGCTGTTATGGAGCCAGAGGAGCGTTTGGAGGTGTGACTTTAAGTCGGGGAGTACTTTTCTGTGCTGGAGTTGAGGAGTTTGAGGGGAAGAAAGGGAGAAAGAGAAGGAGGAATAAGAGCCGAGAAGGTGGTGCGGCTCCCCGGGAGGGGGGAAAGGAGCAGCCCGGGTCTGGATGAACTCCGGGCCGGCCTCCCCGAGCTGTGGGCCATGGGGGAAACCAAAGTTATCTACCACCTGGACGAGCAGGAGACTCCGTACCTGGTCAAGCTGGCAGTGCCGGCGGAGAGGGTCACCCTGTCCGAGCTCCGAGCCGCCCTTAACAAACCACACCACAAATTCTTCTTCAAGTCCATGGACGACGACTTCGGGTGAGCTCCCCCCTGGCCACACTCAGAAACACTGCTGAACATTTTAAAATGTTGTTTTTCTCTCTATCGCGACCTCCGTTACTTTTTTAGAGCCAGCTTTTCTTTGTTGTCCCCTCGCCTCTCGGTGGAATTCTCCGGTCCACCTTAAACCCGGCCGTTACTATGCGCTGGGACTTAGGGGGGTTCACTGTGGCAGCGGGGCTTTTTAAGGTGGACCGGGAAATTGGAGGAGAAATCTCCTGCTCGGAGCGACTGTGGGAGAAGTTCCGCCGGGGTGAAAAGAGGGTTAAAGTGAAATTAACACCTTTCCCCCACTTTTTTGTCTAATTATAATACTTTCCTGCCCGCTTATATGATTTCGGGAATGTGGGGTGCAGCCTAACCGGCCGTATATGTGTGTTAGGCTTGGAGGTGACCCAGGTCCAAACACACAGTCAGTTCAGACTTTGTGTGTTTAGCTTCTTGTTGTATGACTCGCTACGAATGACTCCTCCACGTTTTCGTACCATTCTGCGACCTTTAAGCTTGAAACCGGCTTAATTAGGTGTAGAAGGTTGTATGTGTAATCTGAAACATTCAGCCACCGAATGGTGTGTTTTGGAAAACGATTTTCGTCGTTCAGTTGGAGCCCTGAAGTTGTTTTAGAGATAAATGGCTCACCAGTCGGTACATTTAAGTCGTTTGTTTTCGATAGAAGTTTGAGCCGATTCACTGAACCGACACGTTTCGAAGAGTTCTGTAATGTTTACATTTATGTTGTAGGCAGGGAGATCGCTGGTGAAACACTAAAAATTTAACTTAATTGTCTCATAACATCTCACCCATTTTACTGCTGAATCAAGTGGTTTAGATGTAAAGCGATTCGATTTGGTCGAAATTGTTCAGTGGTGGTGAATGGAAGCAGACGTCTACCTTTGAAAGCTCCATCAGAAAGTTATTTAAAGAAATTATTATGAATGCGCTGCCTGGCGCCTGAGACGTTGTTTTGACAAGCCTTTGGTCCTAAAGCTAAACTCCTTCATGCAGGGCGTCGTGAGGTGAAATAGTTCCCAAAGAAAACTGATTTGGTTCATATTTGCTGTTATTTTACCATCGTCAACATCCACATAAACACTCAAGAGGCACGTGAAGCTTCACTGGGGGTCTATAATAAACAAAATGGTTACATTTGTGTTGAGAGATGTGGACTACTTATTCAGAGCGTCTGCCAAATGCCGTTAACTAAAGAAATCTTAATCACTACAATGAAACCTTTCACACCTAACCCACTCTGGATGTCTCTGTTTTCAAACATCGAGTTGTACGAGCCACACATTGGAAATATCAAATAGTCACCTGATATAGTTTGCTTTGGAAGTCACTAGTGTAACAGCATATTTTGTGGTATTTGTTCAGTGTGTTTATCTGCACACCAATAATATGATAATTATTTAACTAGTTAGTTTTAAAATATGACTGTTCAAGTGGCAGGTTCTGAAGCAAACCTTGATTGAGAAGAACTGGGATACAGTAAAGGTAAATGGTAAATTATGTGTGACCCGGAGCTGTATATAAGTATTTATAATTAAATGCAGCCTTCTGTTTGTATAGAAATCGGTTTACATGTTGACATTAACCATATTTATTTTTCACTTTTATTTTAATTTGACCTCATTTGAGGTCCTATAACAAAGGTTTTAAAAAAACGGGTACAGTCATGTGATCCTGCTGCTGCGGGTTTCCTCCCTTTCAGTGATTGATATTAACCCTTAAAACACACGTGACATGAACCCGTGTTGGCAGTGCAAAAAATTTTCCTTCGATTTGTGTTGATGCTCGAGACGTCAGAGAAAGAGCTGCAAACGGCCAGAGTGTAGGAGAACACCAGTTCTAGACTGTTACACCGTTCATATTTACTGAAATCAGAGTTTACTGATACACTCTATGGGTTAAAGCAGCTCCCTCTGGTGGAGAGTCATCAGGCTATGCTGCGGATTCCCTGATTTGCATTCAAACTTAAAACTAATTAGAGCTGCACAACATATCTGCTAACAATGCGATATCAGTCGCTGTAATACTGCTATCACAAAAAGCTGCAATATGCAAATTTGCCTCTAACCAATTTCTGCGTTTCTGACAGGGTGACCAATCCCAGCTCCAGCTGAGTTGCTGGGCATTCTGATAAATCGAGATCTTCATTTAATCCGACAAAAGTCTAATTATTTTAATCTTTAGCGGCTGAAGTTGTTGGCGAGTCTTGTGCATGAATGGGCGGAGCTAAACTGCTGTAGCCAGAGTAAGGAGATTTTTTAAATGCGTTGGTTTTGTGACATCACAAAAACTATGATTTAATACAGATATATGAACTGTATGGATGGGGTGAGTGAATGCACCAGTTGAAGCAATACTTACAGACTTTTTAAAGCTTTTTTTATTCCAGAAAAGTGATATTGGCCCTTTAATATCGTGAAGGACACTGCTTGGGGTTGAACCACAGACCTTTCATGTATTAGGCGAACAACCGCTACACTACAGAAACCAATGAAGGTTTTTAATTGCAGAAAAGTGATGTGGGTTCTTTGATGCCTTAAGAGACATCACAATCACAATCTCTAGCAGTGTGATGAGAAAAGCAGCCTGTTAAGATGTTTGTCAGAGGTTTGCCTCCTCGGGGTTAGGAGTACTGTGAAGTACACGTAAGTCCAATGTATTGCTGTATTAGTAAACACAGTTATGTGGGGGGTGGGGATGGTGGAATGAAATGGTTTATTGTTGAGTCTCTGATTTCTTTACAGTGTTGTGAATTGAACCAGACGTCTCTAACACACACACAACCATTTTATTCACTAACAACATCTAGTGAAGCTCCTCGCGTCTGAGTGTTTATATATGGAATCTGAATTAAATCTGTTTTCTTTGGGGACAATTTTGCCTCACGAATCTGAGTGTATCTCTCCACAACGAATGGGTTTAGTTTTAGGAACAAAAGCTTCTCAAAACTCTGGTATAACAACGTCTCAGCATGACCAAAACCATTTCATGGATTAACTCTCTTAAAGACAAACGTGTGTTTCCATTCACCTCCGCAATCTGCAGCAGTGTAGCGGCAATAGCTGGCTGTGAAGATGTTTGCCTCTTCATTGTTAGAAGTCCTGTGTTAAAGTCCAACGTTTCTGCTCGCCTGCTGTTGCTTTGTAAACGCAGCTCCCTCTCGTCCCCGTGTGTTGCGTTAACGCCGGAGAGGAATGCAGAGTTGGAACAACTGCAGCGGAATGCCGGGATACGCCGCCGTCTGTCAGTTTTACGGCCCGCGCAGCCCCGTGAAATACGGCCCAGTTTGATCCTCCCTCTCCCCGCTCCTTTAAAAAAAAAAAACACTCATTTAAAAACTTAAACATGTTTCATCTATCACCAGATGTAAACCAGAGTGGGAGGAGGGGGAGGGTGCCCGTCCGCTCGCTGGGGCTCTCTCCCAGACGCGTAAATATTTGTTTTATGTAGTGGGTTTATTTATCTAATCTCATCGAATCAGAATTAGAGTGAATTGGCCGTTTGTTTTCTTTTTGGGCCGTGCTGCAGCGCTCATGTGATGAAGGCCCACGTTTCTCCCCTGACCTTTGATTATAGTCTTAATTATAGGAAAATGCTGTCGTATGCACTTTAAAACCAACTCTGAAACCCAAATGGGCCGTGTTGGTTCATGTCCCTGGTTGTATTTATCATGTCATTTCAAAGACTAAATACTCCTGTTCTGTTATGGGACAGTAGGAGACACTTTAAAGAAACACTTAAGCCAAAATGTGTATGTCGTAAATACCCCCCCCACCACCACCACCACGTCGGGTGTCTCTGGAGCAGTGAATAAGCAAGACTCTTCAAGTGTAAAGGACTTGGGGGAAACCTCACTTCTGATGATGCATTGTATAGGCGGGACAGAATTCTGGAAAGACCAGTGGAGTACAGTAAGGATGGTACGACTTTAGAAACTGCCACCATTTCTTTTGAACAGAGGATCGGTTGTCGATGGGCTGATTTGTAGTAATCAGGTTTCCGTCTTTCTTTAAGCACCAAATATAATTTTGACATTTCCGAGCACATTCGAAGGCAACATTACGAGTTCAGAACACTTGTACTGTCAAACCAAGTCACATTAACTAGTGGGGACCAGAGTTGCTGAATTGTGACATTAGCACATAATGCAGGGCAACACATGAGTAAATGTTAAGATGGTCATTTATAAAATACTATCATAAACAAATTTCATGAACAGAAACCTTACTCTTTTCTTGCATAAACAAAAGTTAGACAAGTGAACGTGAAAAATTATTTTGTAGCAGTATGGTTAACTCCTCCTAATACATTTATTATTATTATTAGTAGTAGTAGTATAAAGGTCACTGTAAAAATAAAACATTAGCTACAAACCCCACCCCCCAAAACACCAGTACCTCAAAAAGGTGCCAGTTAACCACTTGAATGCGTGACAAGTCATAAACGATTTCTGATTCAGGAGGTTTGAGAAGCATGGAGCTAGGAGGCTGTTGTAGCTAACGAGTAATGGAAAGTTATGTGATGTCACATAATGTGATAAACGACTAAAATGTCACACACTCCTTTTATAAGTGGAAAAACAATTACCAGACAAAATGATCAAAGCTATGAAATGGCTGCTACTATTTTTAGCATTGCTAAAACAATTCAGTCCTGCACATTAGCGGTGTAAAGGGTAAACACGACTAAAATCTGTTTAGGATACAATTCAGATACTTGAGCAGGTGCAAACGGGGTCTTATTTATTTAGGCGGACTTTTAAAAGCTGGCTGTTTCAAAAGGTTTTTTTCTCTGTGTGTGTGTTGTTTTTTTTTTTTTTAATTAGCTACCGAACAGTTCAGAGAGGACTAGAACTAACACAGTTACTGTCTTCAGTTCATGACAGTGGACAGAAATGACTCAGATTAGGAGACTAACAAGCTATAGTTTTTACCTTGAAATCTAGATCTTTCGCTTGAAATCTGACCTCAGTTGTTTGTGTCTTAAAGTATAAAAAACTCGTCCCTGGTGTCTTTGTCCTAAATAAAGATAAAATTCCTGTTTTTTTGAGGTTTGAGTTACACTGATGTTAGTTTAGCTTGGCTGGGAAGTATGTCAGCATAGCTAAAAACCTCAGTTTGTCTGTTTTCAGTTAGATTTAACCACTTATCAGCTCTAATAGAGGCGCCTATGTGACTTTTTAGGCGTTTTGTTATTATGAAGCTAAATGAGGCCGCATAACTGCAAAACCATCTATTACTTATTAGCCACTTTAGCTTCCTAGCTTCAGTCCAAAAACTTCCAAGGCCAAACGTGTCTTTTTTTTTTTTTTTTTTAACAAACAACTGTGTTAAACACATGAACTGCAGCCAGTTTGGCTTCTAATTTTTTTTTTATTTATTGGATTCTTTTATTGTCTTGCCTGAGCTGGAAGTCACACTGTGCCAAATATGAGCTTCTCTGTTTTGGATTTACTTTGCAGTTTATATAGAAATGTTTAGCGTATGACTGTTTTACACTCACAAACCTTTCCAGAGGTTGTTCTTTAGTTTTCTACTTTATTGAGAAGTAGCCCCACTGTGATTTGGCTGGACCATTAAAGTGAGGCCGGATGGTGAAATACAGACAATTCCAGAGCGGATTTTTTTTTTTTTTAAAGCTCCCTTCAGCATCTCAGTCCTGTCTAATCGATGACCTACTTTTGTCTGCTCTTTTTGTGTCTTGAGCTGAAAGCACTTGGGTTTTCATGCTTATTTTACTGATGATCCTCCGGTTTTGTTCCTTTCATGCGGTTGACGTTGGCTAATTTGCATATTCTAATGTGCTCACGGAGTCGCCTCCCCAAGGATTAAGATCCGGGCCAGACTGCGGGTTGATTGATGTCGGGCCGGTTTGGTGGGATCAGACGCGCTCTTGTGTGTCTCACTAGGGTCGAAAATCACGACAATGGTACATGAATACGGACAACAAAGCAATAAAAGCAGTACAACCGTTTTGTAAATGAACTGCATACAAAATAATACAAAATGACCAACAGGGACATGAATGACATTGCATTGAAATACATACACTAGTATGGGGATGGGGGTGGCCCCCCTTTTTGCAGCTAGAACAGCTTCCACTCTTGTGCCAATCCATTCTATAGAGCATTTATGAGGAAGCATGGCATTGTCCAAAACGTCTTGGTATGCTGAAGTATGGTCATTGACCTTCACTGGAAGTAATGACCACCTGAATTCAATAACTAATAGGTGTGTCCCAATACTTTTGTCCATATTGTGTGTGTACGCGCCACACATGTACACACAGTTGAATGCAGTTCTGGCACCCCTGATCAGAGTGCATGTTTTATTGTCTACTCATGTTTTTTGGTTTTTTTTTTTTTAAAGATAAATCCCTCCAGAACGGATGCAGTTAAATAGTTGTTCCTGACTTGATGCCCTTTTCACCTCTTTCTTCTGTCTTTCTTCTGCAGGGTGGTCAAGGAGGAGATCACGGACGACAACGCTAAGCTTCCCTGCTATAATGGACGTGTGGTGTGCTGGGTGAGTGTACACACACACACACACACACACATACTTCCACCTCCAGAATAATTCATAGATCCTTTTTGCATAATGAAGCAGAGAAATTAACGAAGCCCACCCCCGTCCTGAAGCCGCTCAGATTTTCCACCCAGGAGAGATGAAGCCTCTCTGCGTTTCTTGAATATGAAAGAGTTCAGGTGGTCCCAAATTTCCAGACTCTGCGTAACGAGTCCCGAGGAACAAGAACATATGTGCACTGGATATTTTATGGCGATATAACGGCTGTCAAAGGATTTAATGCTCCTTTTGCGCATTGATCTTGTGTGTGTGCTGCCAATCAAATGTCAGGAGGCCCAGAGCTTCTCAAAATGTTTGTAATACAAATGAGCACGTTCTCAATGTAGGTTTAGAAGAATATTAAAAAGAAAACTGTCTTGATCTTCTCATTTTTTCAGTTCCTTTCTTTAGCACACGTCTGAGGTCTAAAAGACTTTCAGCAGGTGCTTTTAAAGCTCCTCTCTGCTCGTTTTCATGATATTCTGTACTTTTTGTGAAGGGTTTACCGTGACTGTGTGAATAGAAATCATTTTTTTCCTGCAAAATATGTGTGTGTATATAAAAGGGCTGCACGATATTAGGAAAACATGCGATATGCGATAATGCTGTTGAGTGTTGCGATGGCGATATCACATGCGATACGTGAGTAAAAACTTGGCCTTTATAGTGTTAATGTTTCTCTGCTTTGGATTTGCTGGTAACAGACTCCAGTAGGGATGCACCGATCGATCGGCCAGTGATCGGAAACGGACGATTTTTGGCCTGATCGGTGATTGGCCGATAACTCACATGTATTGCCGATTTCAAACCAATCTTGCGCGTGTGCATTACTTGCAGCACAGACACGCGCGCATTCAGGCTGCGTTCACGTGTACGCTCAACGGAGGCGTTTCTACGTGAGCGCCCACCATTCAAATCTGCTCAACAGCGATTGGTTGCCGCTGCTGCGCTCCCGGCGTGGAAGACACACCTACTGCCAAACATCATAAAGACGCGTAAATGCAGCCTCAGACGTGCTGAAATGTCCGCCGTTTGGAATTTCTTTACTTTGAACAAAGTGGATGAAAAAGTTGTACGTCTCGGAGATGCCAAGCAGCAGAAGTGAAAAAGCATTGATTTACTGGGAAATCAACAAAGATTGTTTCCCTTCACTTGCCACTGCTGTGTGAGCCTCTACCTCTCTGCCCCATGCACAAGCTTTGAGAGTGAGCACTCGTTTAGCTTGGCTGGAAATGTGGTAAATGAAAAAAGAAACCGAATTTCTGGTAACAAGACAGAAATGCTTTTCTCTTGCCAAGACAAAAAGGTGCCTAGTTATTTTTTGTTCACTCACTTCCATTCAACATGGGTTTTTTTTTAAAGAATTTACTTAAACAGAGCATTTAATGCCTCCCATAAAACATTTGAACCATTGAGCATTGAAAAAATCTGAAAATATTTTTAAAATAATTTTAAATTCAATTCCAATTTATTTATAAAGCACTTATTAAAAACAACCACATGGCTGACCAAAGTGCTGTACATCATAAAATTACAAATATAAACATAAACACAACCATAAAACACAAAACAAGTAAGACAGGAGAGAATGCGAAGATAAAAGAGGATGATGAGTCTCAGTCACCCTAACACACTGGAACGAAAGCCAGAGAGTAAAAGTGAGTTTTTAAGCGAGATTTAAAAACAACAAAAGATGGAGCTCGCCTCACATGCAGTGGTAAATCATTCCAGAGTTTTGGTGCAACTACCGCAAAAGCCTTATCGCCCCTTAGTTTACGAACTGTCTTTGGTACGGATAGGAGCATCTGATTTGCTGATCTAAGTGATCGAGATGGAGCATATGGGTGAAGCAATTCTGCTAAATAAGGTGGAGAACAGCCACTAAGGCACTTAAATACAAATACAAGAATTTTAAAACGGATTCGAAACAGGACATGAAGTCAGTGAAGCGAGGCTAAAATCGGTGTGATGTGCTCACGCATTTTAGTGCCGGTTAAAAAACGTGCAGTGGCATTCTGCACCAGCTGTAAGCGTGCAATCGAGGTCTGACTAACTCCCATAAGGAGCGAGTTGCAATAATCAAGACGTGAAGTCTGTATCATAGTTGCATGTATCACAGTTTCATGTTTTCTTTTTTGATAGAAATGGCTTGATTTTTGACACCCTTCTAATCTGGAAAAAAAAAACCAAAACATGACTTTATCACTGTGTTTACATGAGCATCCAGTTTTAAAGCCGGATCCATTTTCACACCCAGATTAAATCTTAAATCAGGGTTTGCTGCTGGGTTGTAAAAGGTAGTAAATTAAACTGGGCCAAATTAAGGCCTGTAAAAACTAGTAAAAAGTAGTAAACGTCATCTGATGCGGTAGTAAATTTTCGAGCCCCCATCCAACTGGGCCTGTGCGTTTTTCAATTTGTGCAACTTACGTGCATCTCCTTAAATTATTAAACTTGCGTGAATTTATTTTTATGTTGCGAGTAGGACCTGAGTGATCGAATGATGTCACGTGACCTCACGCACGTGTTGAATCCGTCCGGGTACCCGGCTGCCTCACTCGCTCGCTCTCTCTACCTGTCTCGCTCTCGCACTCTCTCTCTCTCATCGCTCTTTCTCTACGTGTCTCTCTCTCTCTCTCGTTGTTGCTCTCTACCTGTCTCGCTCTCTACATATTGAATATAACCTATGGACCAAGGCCTGTTGTGACATCTTGATTAATCCTACTCCTATGGTAGAGCTCCTGTGTACTTAAATATAGCTCACTCGCTTGCCCTAAAACACAAAAACACCCCTACAGAGCTCCTTTCTGACTTTCTCTCTCTCTCAGAGCCCCTTTCTCTCTCTCTCTTTCTCTCTCTCTCTGGTTCTCTACCTGTCTGTCTGTCAGTCACTCTCTCTCTCTTGCTCTTTCTCTCTCTCTGGTTCTGTCTGTCTGTCTCTCTCCCCCTCTCTCTCTCTCTATTTAACCAGTTTTTGTGTCCAGTGTTGAAGTAAAGTTATAATTCTAGTTAAATTGTGAGGAAATAAGTTATTAATTTGAAATATTTCAATACTTTACTTCACACTTTACGCTGCAACAGTTGATGCTTGAAGTTGTGCTGGTAGTAAAAAATATTGTGAAGGTAGTAAAAAGGTAGTAAAAAGGTAGTAAATTCAACTTAAGAATCTCTGTATAAACCCTGATATATGCATCCATTTAGCCCTGTATTGATGAATGGATTATCACTGCTAGGGGCAATTCTTCATCTCCAGTCCATTTTTGGACTGTGGGAGGAAACCAGAGATCCCAGACATTAAGAACATGGTTCTGGTCAGGGAGCCAGAACTGGTTCCAAGTTCCCAGTTCTTTTTTTATGTAGAAACTAGGAATAAAACTGACATCAAGTCTCCTGGAAAGTCCCCATAATTGTGCTCCTAAAATATGACTCTGCAGCCTCAGTTTCAGCTTAGCGAGACACAATTACCAGCTTATGAATTAAACGTATTGATTCTGCATCTGTGGAATTCTCACAGACATTCACCAGTTCACACATAAATATGGACTACAGGGCAAAAGTTTGGAAACTAAAATGTGCTATATAATATACTCAGAATTTGGCAACTGTATTTATTAGTAGTTAACTCCACTTCACTTCAGCATAATTGATATAGTATATATAGAGCAGAATATTTTCTGGAGAGTTTTATTAATATTTATATTGTTCTTGCATCTGGGTGTCTCTGCATTCAAAGCATAAGCAGTTTCCTCCAAGACCAATAAAGGTTTCTGACTCTGATTGTAAGACATTGCAAAACAATGCCTATCCCTAGTGGTAGCATATCAGAAGATCAGATTTGATGGAGCAGTCCTCCCTGAGACCTTCACATTTGAGAGATTTTTGAAGAAACAACAAAAATTAAGCCCTCTCTTGTTTATTTGTAAGTTGTGTCCACCATGAACAATCTCAATCACCTAATCAGACACAGAGTCCCCACCTCCATGACCCCGAGGGTCACCTCTCTGTGGACATTAGAGAACTCCGAGCCTCGAGAGAAGCGGGATCTGTTCCTTGAGGCTTGTCTTCATTAATGCATACATAAATAGCAGCCACCTTATGGGCTCGCATTTAGCACCATTCACCTGAAGACAACAGAAGCGTCTGTGGAAACAATGTGGCCGCCTTTACGCTATTGTGTTTGGTGAAAAGCGTCTGAGTGATGGCAACAATGAGACGTGATTAGCATCAGCAGCCATTATTCCCACGTGTTTCATGAGCAATTAACAGTGTCGCCCAAAACTGTTAACGAGCTTAGGAAGAAGCAGACGGCAGCGCTGTGCAGCGTTGATACAACTCAATATCATATTTTCTAAATATATCTCAGTAGCACAGTATCTGTTTGGGAGCCCACGCTTCGCTGGAAGAGTGTCTGAACCTCAGTTTTATTTCACTGTAGTTTTCTATCTTTTAAGTAATTGAAAAACCTATTTTTCCTCTTTTTTGATGTAAACATTTAAAAAAATGTGTCAGTCCATCAGCTCAGCTCTTATTACCCACTTCTGTTACCCAGTCTAATGCTGTGTCTGTTTGATTCAAGGTGTTTGGAGGTTCTCAATCGGCCACAAGGGAGCGCTCAACTGAATAAAAGAGGGTACAGATACAGATCTGAGAGATTTACACGGTTCTTCTCCCTCTGTTGTGACCAGCAATATGAAGAGAAGTGAAGTGAAAGTGATCATGCGGTCATATGTGAACACACCACAGCACACACTGTGAACAGCACGAAATTCAGCCCCTGCATTTAACCCATTCACCAAGTGAAGCACAGTGCCTGGAGAGCAGTGTGTGGGGACGGTACCTTGCTCAGGGTACCCCAGTACTGAAGAGGTGCCTAGTGGTCTTGGGAATCGAACCTGGACTTTCTGATCACAGGGCGAATGCCCTAACCACTAGGCTACCAG
>JBBPDC010156864.1:0-19599 GCA_037974485.1 Hemigrammopetersius urotaenia | reverse complement strand
TATATAATGAATCATTAAAGCAGCAATGATAGTGAGTCATTAAAAAAACAATTATATATGTATAGGAGAAATATTGTCAGCAGATTTCTTAAAAACTAAGGCAAAGCTGTTCAGTTCAATACCCACAACTATAAAAGAGAAACTGAACATTTTTGCAGTGGTCTCATTTTTTTCTGGATCTGTGTGTATACATATATACACACACAGTAAGCCCCCGCACCAGCGTATAATGAAAAAACGCATTGTTGTGTTTTGGTCAAAAAATGCCTTAAAATGCCTATTTTAATAGTGTAAACCCTAAATAAGCCCCCAGATGTGCTCCCAGAATACTTTCCTTTCATTTTAAACAGTTTAATACATTACCCTTAACGAAAATGTAAAGATAAACCCGAAGTGTAAATACGGAAAAGTCAGAACGAGAGAGACACAGAGAATGAGAGTGTTAGAGAGAGCGAGAGAGAGACGATCAGTGCGCTCCAGAACGAGAGAGCAAGAGAGAGAGATACAGAGACAGAGAACTGAACAGCTTTGCCTTAGTTTTTAAGAAATCTGCTGACAATATTTCTCCTAATTTCCAAATACAAAAAAAGCATAACTGTAAAGGAAATGACAACACATCAGAACAAGAGAAAAAAATAATAGTAATAAAAATCTTATTTCACTTATTTCACTTCCATGCCTTAGTCCTGATCACAGCTGAACCATCTTCTACAACAACTTACTACTGAGGTTTAATTATCCTGTTCCCAGGCCCATGGGCACAACTTGACTAAGTCCAATCCATGCACCGTAATCTGGTTCACACATCTTCATGGGTTCATTTTATTGATAAAGAGTGTCTCTATAGCTCTGTAGTTCAGTAAAAGCACTCTTGAAAACTTTTTATTTGCCAGAAAAACTCCCTTTGTGTTATATTGTGTAAATACTTCTGTCACAACCACTCAGTTACTCCACAGAATAGAATATACTACCGGCCTACATCTATACCTCTAGTCAGCATATTTTTATGAGCCATTACACACCCATCTGTAGCAGTTTGAAGCTGCTCCACTGTAGCAATAGAAACATTTCTAAGGAACTGTGATAAGAAGTGCAAACTGATTGGGCCTTTGAGCAAACAGAACAATGTGTGTGAGAGAGTGGGGGGGGGCTAGAGAGAGAGAGGAGACAGAGAGAGAGAGAGGCAGACAGAGGATAGGAGGGAGACAGAGAGAGAGACAGACAGACAGACAGACAGAGAGAGGCAGACAGAGGATAGGAGGGAGACAGAGAGAGAGACAGACAGACAGAGAGAGAGAGAGAGAGAGAGAGAGAGAGAGGGGCAGAGACAGAGAGCGTAAGGGAGACAGAGGGAGAGAAAGTGAGACAGAGAGGGGGTGAGACACACAGAGAGAGTGAGAGAGAGGGGGGGGCGTGAGACAGAGAGAGACAGAGAGTGAGTGACAGAGAGAGAGAGAGAGAGATAGAGAGAGACTGTATGAAAAAGAATGTGTGGGTGTTGGTGCCATTGATAACAATCTCTCTTCTTCAGTGACACATGACACATCCACACTCACCAATGCATGGAGGCAGGGTAGCATGCTTTAACATCTACACACACACACACACAGACACACACACACATGCACACTCATAGCTATGCTGCCAAGTGATGAGTCTGTTCGCAGCAGTCTTTTAAATCAACACATACACAAGAGTCTTGACTTTGCCAAGTATTGAGAAAGAGAGGGAACTGGCAGTCATCCCTGTGCATTTGTCTAAAGAAAAATGAATCTGAAATCCCAGTATAGGTGCACCAAAGCATTGGTGTAATCAAACCTCCGTGTTTTCCACTACTGCCTGCTTGCAGACTCAAGTTATTGCACTTCAAAGCACTTTAGGATGAAGTTTATGCTATGAATTTTCAATGTGACATGTCACAACTGCAGAGCTCCTTGTTTCTAATATCACTTCAATCCTTGCAACTACCTGTGAAATCCGTAAGCATTTTACAACACAATTTCCTGATCTTGCCAGAGCCCATAGATTTACAGCTCAAAATAAAAACAAAAGTCCTAATTGTGCTTTTTAACAGGACAAAACTTGCTGGATCATATGTACTGTAGAAGAGAACAGGACGTACTGTAGGGCAGCCAGTGAACAATCTTCATGTCATTGTTACTGTGTGACACAATCACAGAAGGTAATCATATGTGCCAAATATTACAGGTAGAATCTAATTATAGTTCAGGATAGAGACAAGAAACTCCAGTCCTGCCAGGCCACGGCATAGCACCATTTAGTGTTTCTTTCTTCAGTGTTTTAGTGAATCACACTGCCTAGTCTGTATGTCAAGCTACAGTGGACCGAACCGGTCCTGATGGGACCCTGAGGTTTTGTTGAGGGTCTTGGTCTTCAGTTTCCATGTAACTGCAGTTTTATAGCTTCCAGCTTCTGCAAGCCGCTTTGTCATGGCTCTTCTTTGTTTGTGATTCGGCTGAAGTACTTGATCCAAAGTACACTACATGGACAAAAGTATTGGGACGCCTGATTAATAGACGGACTTTAATGACATTGCATTCAAATACATTAATATGGAGTTGGTCCCCCTTTGCAGCTATAACAGCTTCCAGTTTTCTTGGAAGGCTTTCCACAAGATTTTGGTTTCTGTGGGAATTTATGCTCATTCATTCTGTAGAGCATTTATGAGGACAGGCACTGATGTTGGATGAGGATGGGCTTGGGGTCAGGACTCTGTGTGAACCAGTCAAGTTCTTCAACACCAAACTCATCCAGCCATGTCTTGCTTTGTGCACTGGGACACAGTCATGCTGGAATAGAAAAGTTCTTCCCCAGACCGTGTCCACAAAGTTGGAAGCATGGCGTTCAAAGTGTCTTGGTCTGCTGGAGCATTAAGACTGCTCTTCCCTGGAAGTAAGAGGCCTAGCCCAAACCCTGAAAAACAGGTGTGTCTCGGGACTTTTGTACATATAGTGCATTTGCCACAAGCACCTTTGATGAAAGACATTGAGGGGTTGAGCCCTCCACATCCCTCTACATCTCGCACTGCAGTGCTGTTGCACAGTTGCACTTTGTTTGGTCTAGGTATGTGAGCTTGGTCACCTACTTCTCTGCTTTTCCTCCTGTTTCAGTGTGTGTCTGGTTGGTTTGATTTATTGCCATGACCTTTGGTTCTTGATGTTGATGCAGGCTGATCTTTCCTGCTTGTTGTCGGAGCCACATGGGTTGCAGAAAAAGTTGTTTAAAAAGGCGTTGTATGTTTCAGTTTACTAACTGGCAGTAATGCGTTGATGTAATATGTCTGTCTGTCTGTCTGTCTGTCTATCCATCCACAGCCAACTTTAACATTTAGTGACAGAGGCCAGTTATAATGTGTGGGGTTGTTTGTGTGTATGTGTTGTTGGCTCAGCGCAGCTGATTTATGACCATGTGCAAGACAGTAAGATGCAGAACAGTGACGCACAGATGCATCACTCTCTGCGTGCGTTACATCTTTCTCTGTGTGTGCGTGTGTGAGTATGTGTGTGTGTGCATAGTGAGACACAGATGTGTGTCTGGGTGTGTAAATGTTTGTGTGTGTGTGTGTCTGAGTATGGGCGCTTGTGTGTGTGCATGTGAGTGTCAGTGTGTGTGTTTGTGTGTGTGTGTGTGTGTATGTGTGTGTGTGTGTGTACTATGACTCAGAGCAGATGACCTATGCTGGCCAACATTCAACAGCCATTAGACCTGCCGTCTAGTCATTAAAGGCTTTCTAGTAGATATGTAGCTACATGTTTTAGCCCACACCTCTTGCACATGGAAGTCTATGGAATGCCAAGTGCTCCTACTCTTCAGCGTGGGAAATAACAATGTGAGTGTGTGTCCGGGCATGTGAGGTTTGCCTAGCGTGGGCCACCGAGTCTGAACCCTGATCGACTCCTCTGCAACTGATAAAGGCAGAGAATTTCCACTGAAATGTTGCTCCACTGCCACTCGACATTTTTCGGAAAACAGCTGAGCTGAAGGCGTCATCTGATTTTGGAGCATAAGGGACCTGCAGAATGACTCCTGTCCTCCGATCTCTGTCGAACATGACGCAAACTAGTATGCAGCTGAATGTGGCAACAGGAGCAAATTCTTTTTAAAAAAATGACATTAAAACCGCTGACCGTTTAAATAATTAACACTGAGTAAACTCAGTGTGTTGAAAGCAGGAAAATGGGCATGTGCAAGGATCTGAGTGACTTTCACAAGAGCAAAATTGTGATAAGTGGCCGAAATCACAGGTCTTTTAGGGTGTTTCCCAATAATGCAGTGGTGAGTATCTAATATGGGTATCTATTCTCCAAATCCAGTGTTTTGAGCCACGGTTTTGTTCACACCTCTGTTTTTTAGTTTACTATGAAAGATTTATGGGTTTTACTACAATTTGGAACAATAAATACACTAAAAAACAAGGTAGATGAACATGGCTGCTGTCACGGGTACGATGGTGTTTCCACTCTCCTACAACGTCCTGTAATTCAGATTAAAGGTCACTTGTGTGACTTTCATACACAACACGTGTCTGGAGAACGGGGTGTCTGGGTTCCAGACTATGCCTGAATCCGTTGTTTACAGCAACTGAAAAGTAACACATATCCAGCGCCATGAAAGTTTGCTTGTAGTTTCATCCTAAAGAGTTACCTGTTACTAAAGTTCTTTGGTGCACTGCTAAGATTAGTGTTGGGATGATGTGCTGCATATTTGAATTGTTGCCAACTGCAACATTTAGAGCAATTTGTGTGTCTGGTGTCTTTGACATGATTGGCATTCTGATACTTCACTATACACTGCTGGCCTCGGCGCTCTCAGGATTATTATCCATCTCAAGTTCCATCAAACTATTGTAACTTTATCCCAGGCGCGAGCTGCATATACGGAATTGGACTGAGATAGTCACGTGACACATGCGGTTGGAGGACAATAAAATTTACGTGGATCAGGGCTCGCAGATCCAGTCACACACACATTTTTTTGGAGAACCGAAATCATATTTTTACGCGGAAATCCCCATAATAACGCGGAACCTGCAAATATTCTCTGTGTCGGTTCAACTCTACTGGCTTTTTTGCTTTTCCATCTCTAAAATCTGGTACCTTGTACCCGGTACCATTCTTGGTACCACCTTGGCCGAGGTTCTAAGCTGGCTGAACTGATACTAAATGATGACAATGTACATGTTGGAGCTTATATTGGAGCTAACTTGGAGTTGCATATCTCAGCACTCAGACACTTCAAACTCCACAGTTCGATTGATCTCCAGGAGACCTTTTCAACAAGCCCTCATTTATATTTTTAGCCCGAGTAGATCAGGTTTTATGATCCGAAAACCGTTCACCTCGCTGCTGTGTCCCAATACTTTTGTCCCACAACCTACCAAGTTGCATATCTCGTGGGGAATTTAAATTAAAAGAGGCGAATATGGGTTTACCTTTACATATTCTTTAATGGTAATACATTAAACTGCTCTGGGAGCACATTTGGGGGCATATTTAGGGTTTACACTATAAAGTACTGTTACAAAGGGCTCTTGGAACGTAACCCTCGCAAAAAGTGGGGGATTACTGTATACAGTTTTCGGTTCAGTTTCATATGCTCTAATATACTGGTATTAGATTCTGTATTTTGTATTTGGAAAGTTCGTTTTCCTATTCAGTCACACAATGTATACCTTAAACTTCTTGGGTAGCATTCTTTAGAACAGTAAATGTTACTATAAAGCAAAATGTTATTAAATAAATAAAGTAGAGCTGGTTTGGTTTAGTCACCTCGCCTCAGAGGCAACAACCTGCTCTTTTTTTCACTTTGATTCGTCAGATGATCAAGACAATGCTCAGTGCAAAATGTACGATAAGAGTTTGCTATGAAGGCGTGACAGTGTCTGCTGGCACTGGATGAAGAGAGGAAAACCGAGGCTGTTGTTGTCACTTTTGCTGGTACTTACACGGTGGTCCTCCTGATCTTCAGATGGGTCTGTAGCTCTTTAAATGCCACAGTCCTCCACTTGGCTCAACTACAACTGCAGCTTCTACAGTGTGTGAGCAACTATTAATGCACTAGTAATACACTGTTTTTGCCATCAATGCGAAATTGGAGTTAGTTATAAACTAGTTAGTTTTGTAGGTAGTTATATTGCAAATGCCTGTCAGTATCATGAGTGTAAAATGCTATTCAGCCTGAAAAAAATGTAAGTAAATAAAAATGTCCCTAAGTGACCTCTTATAGCACTTATTGCGAGAAATGGCCCAGCCTAAACCTCAGTAACCAAAAGAGAGTTTTGCCCAGACAGTTTCAGTCTCACATACACACCTACACACACACAAACACAGGGGATAATTTTGGCCCTAGCATAACAGTGAATGTTCCCCATTAGGCATGTTTCCATTGGCGTAAGACTAAATATATTTTGGCCTGACCAACATATGTGGCTCTCGTAATCTACCATCTCCTCTAATGTTTACTGTATTCTTCTGCTTGTCCCTGGCAGGCTCCTTTATCTCCTGCATCGACATGACTGCCACTGTACCATGACAACTGCCCCATCTCCACTTCTGCTTTTTATTTTCAGAAACTCTCTAGCGTTGGAGAAGCAGGAAAAATAATTCTCAGACTCTGTTTTTTTTTTCCATGCCAGTCAGGTTTGGCCTAAGCTAAGGCAAGCTCAGATATAAAACTGCCAACAACAAAGCTATGATCGGCATGGCATGGGGGAGTGGTAGTGCAGAGCAAGCTGTGACAACTACTGAGTGTTTACTCAGTACAGGGACAAAATGAATGAAATGTATTTGATTTAACATTCAGAGGCTCACGAAATAACACTATAACAGCAGTGTTTGGGAGCAGAGAATGTGTGTCTTGTTTTTGCATTTTTTGCTAAAAGTAAAAGTACATCTGTATTCATACACATTTCAGAAACTCTTGTGTCATCTATAATCCTGAGTTTTCCACTCATAAATAGAACCTTGTTGACCATCCGAGAGCAGTTTACAAGAAGGAAACTTTGTACCCTTTACCCACAGAAGTAAATGTAGGACCAAAGTGAAAAAAAGGACCAAAAATAGATGATTCACATAAGAATAAAATATGTTTAAAGACCAATCGAGACAGAAGCCTCAGAAAGCTTGACAAATGAGAAAATGCCTTCATGCAAATGTGACAAGAGGATGAGAGGGAGGAGGATAACAGCTTAGAAGTTGGGGAAGTGGCCGCTGAAGCCACTCTGAGAGGCAGCAGGATGGCTGGCCTAACAACAATAACGAGAGATTAATGTTCTGTAATGACACAGATGACAGTGCCTGTAGACTGTCACCCATCAATATTAATTAATAACATCGCTGGCTCGGTTTTCATTTGTTATTTATAGCAACAAGTTGGAGATATTTTTGGTGCTTTCATTATAGATGTGCTGACTGGGAGGGCCCACTCATTTTTTCCCCCAGTTTATTCATTTCCTATTTATACCCATTGGACTCCCCCAATCACATAACCTGACCAAGGCTGGAAAGGGTGAAAGCCGGCATGTGCTAAATCTCATGTGAAGTTTGTGAACTGCTATTGGACTCCTAGATGCAGATGGCTGTGGTTTGACCAAAAATCACCCGACAGGGAACAGTTGCACCACTTGCGCGTCTTTGTAGGCTGAATTATAAATGAGATATTCTTGCATGTGTGCAGATTGCTTCACATGGATCTGTTTTTGTAGGACTGGTTTCACAATGTCCTGCCTGTACAGGTCACACAAAAACAACAGTCCGCCTGGCATGTCAGTCGTATTCCTCTTCTCGTCAAAGTATGGCCACATCCTGCAATAAATCCTGTTCTGACGATGGGCAGATAGATAAGTGGTTCGCAAAACTACCAAGCTCTGCACTCTCAATAAAGCATTTTCATTGCATTGGTGTTTAATGTTGCACTACCCAAGCTGCCCTTATATGCAGCAGCTCTTGAGTATGTTTGTAAGAACTGAAAGTAAAAGTAAATTCTATGCGAGTGGGTTTACAGGCCACTAAACCTCGACCTGTTGTTTTATTTGCAAAGGCGAAAATCCCCCTTAACTCACCATAACAAGCAATCTTTTAACAAACGCACAGTTGTGTTCAATATCCTAAACCCAGATACCACCAACGGTAAGCCATTTTAATCATAAACATGCCATGCATAGTGTGTCTCATAAAACATTATGAAAAGCAGCTGCATTTAAAACATTAAGTCCATTCAGCACCAATAAATGTTAGTGCTTACAAATGTCAGACTCTGCAAACCCAGTGCTAGGAAGGCTGTTGTTGAGCATAATGTTTCTATAATAGTGATATTTATGGATATTATGGGATATTTCTGCAGTAGTGGTAATAATTATGCCTGGCCTAGGGGTACATGTAGTAACACATAGCAACTACAGAAGCAGAAATGCCTAATTACTTCCGACCACTGAGTTCATGGTTATAGTCAGAGCCTGAATTGCTGTCAGCAGATTTAATGTAAGAGCTTTTAGAGGCCTAGTGTACATCACAACAGGAAGAAAGACGACACAGGCTGCAATAACAGGCGTCGCTGTTTGTAGGTAATAAACTATGCTGGCACTTTTACTGCTTTTCTCTACCATCTGAAGAAACAGTAATGCATGTAGGCCATTGTTCCTTCAGTCAGGGAGGTGAAGTGGACCCGCCCAGAGTGTGAACACGTGCCAGATTTCATCGCAGTGAGTCGTAGCAAAACCCTCACAGATCAGTATGGACACACCTCCTCCATATCAAGTCTGGACATTTCACCAGTGCACATGGACAGCAGGTCAGCGTTTGCCTCTGCTGTGTGAACAGAGAGTCGTGCTCAGAGCTGCGTGTGACGCAAACTTGAGATCGCACCTCCAAGCCAGTTACACATGCATATGCATTCCACTTGAAGAGGAGATATAGCTGTATTTACTCGTACTTGCCATTCTGTGGCTCACTTTTTTCTTTATTTCTTTATTTCTATGTGTCGTGGCTGGGTTTGTATGGTAGAAGCATGAAGCCCATGTAGTGGCTTCTTTCCCCGGTTAAAAAAGTACTGTTATAAAGGTACAGGACATACTCATACTGCTGAATGTGTGTCCTTATGTACGGTTTCCATCCAGACTTGTGTTAATGTGTAGCTTGTACACGTTACAAAAACTTGTACACTTGCAGCCCTTATCAAGTGTTTGCTCAGAAAGCACGTCAGCACACCACCAAAGTCATGTATGCCATGCAGAACTAAACACAAATATTTTGTCCGGGGGTTCTCAGTGTTGGGGCCGTTGTTTTGTACTTTGCCATTAGAATTTGAACAAGCAGATATTGTCTATAAACTATGATATCGGTATCAACCTCTTTTCTATTGTGCTACAGGTGAACTGGGGTGGGGGGTACATAGTGACAAATAGTGGTAAACTTAGTAAATAACTGACTTTTCTCATCACCAGTTGCATGAACTGACCAGACATTAACATTAGTAGCTTGCAAGGTCGAAGTTGGCTTCTCATTCGTAAACATGTCATAACATTTTGAAAAAGTGCAGGGGACGAGGAAAAAGTGAAACAGTCGAATTGTCTACACATTTAACACCAGAACCGCAGCAACCCCTCGTGCGTAGCATTAGAGTCTTTGTTTATAGCTGTACTGAGCTGCTGTTTTTTGTTGAGATTCTTCAGACAGCCAAGATACGTTTCGTGTTCAGTGATTCAGCATTGGTGCGACGTTCAAATGGCGTTACTGGAATAGCAGTGGAGGTCCTGTTCTTGTGAGGGGCAATGGTGTCTGGGAAGTAAGCTCATGCAAATGTCGCTAATGGTTCAAAAATGACTATCCAGTTTGTGTAGAACTTGGTAAAACTGAACTCCTGATGGAATATTCCGCTGGCCACCACAGTATGGTGCCTTTATTGCTGGCAGATTTTTCCTTCGCTTCTCCTTTGATGAACAGAATTCAATTAGACTTTTCCAATGGTTTCGACCCAGAATTCCTTATTCAGGCATGGTGCCTGAACAACTTCTGTACACAACAGGTCTGTACCTGGACAACAAGGTCCACTAGATCAGAGCTTGTGATTTTAGCTGGAGTCACTGGACACATGTGCCATTGATCTAAAACCGCATTTGAATTCCACAGCTTTGCTGCTTTGTACTTCTTTGATTCTATCAAAGTGACAGTGAGGACCTCATGGAGAAAGCAGCCGCGGGTGTTCACGTCCCTGGCTGTTTGGCCTCGTGGACATGTCATTTCTGCCATTTTTAAATGGAGCTGAGGCAGCGACAGGAAAAAGTGCGTGCACTCAGACACCCAGACTGGGTGTTTTCATAGCTGGCCTTGATACCGGCTGTGATTTTCCGTTCTCGAGACATGTTTGATTAGGTCTCGCACTCAAACAGCCAACCTGTTCACACTACTTTGTATGCACAAGCACAGACCACAGGGTTATAATGCATCACACACATGCACACAGACACACACACACACACACACACACACCAGCTGTGTCCAGCACGTGTCCAGCACACAACAAGAATGTTGTTAGGGCTGCTGTGCTATTGGTCAGATAGCTCCACCTGTGTGTGTGTGTCTGTGTGTGTGTGTGTTTATGTGTGTGTGATTTTATGCGTCACACACCAGTCTCCCTTTGAAAACTGAGCAGCCTGGTGGAGCCAGTGAGCAAGTCAGACTGAGTGTACGCTGTTTCTGAAGCCTCTAAGCTGACAGGGTGGACCCGTGGCAGGACACAATCTACCTCACGGAGCCAACACACACACACACACACACACACTCGCGCAAACAGGCAGTGAGTCAGAGGGAGAGAGACGTCAGATCTTCGTCACTAGCCCACAGCATCAGCATGCGTCTCACTTCTGGACAGAGTTCACACACACACACACACACACACACATACACACATACTCACACACACACACACACACACACACACACACACACACACACACACACACACACACACACATACACATAGCTGAGTTATTGCTAGTTATTGATCACATGCTTTGTTTTGAAAACAAAAGAGCCACAAGTGAAAACTATACACCTACTGCTGAAAATAATTTTGCTTATTTGCATCCTGAGATGCAAAAACGATTCAGTTTCAAAATGCCATCATTCAGTCTGCAGTAAGTGCTGCTTCTGGTGCCAACAGCTTCTTAATGGGGGCCTGAAGGGTCCCCACGAAATAAGCATAGACTGAAGCTTCAGAGCCCCGGGTCAAATGACATGTTTTGGTTCGTTTTCTAAATGAAAGTAAGTACACATACTCTACAGAGGACACACTTCTGCATATCCTTATGCATATTACCATTTCTTTGCTGAATGTAACCTACTGGAAAGATAAAGCATATTCATGACCTTTGCAAAATGGACGGCACATTTAATATTTTCTTTTTTTCTTTTCTTTCATTATTCTTTTTGCTTCAATATGTTAAGCTCAGAAATTGTTCACTGGCAGAAATATTCCATTGGCGGCACATCCAGACACTCAATGCTTTCTTTCTTTTTTTACTATATTACTGTGTTTTATATATCTTGTACTTATAGTAACAAGAGAAGCATCTACAGAGCTGCCATTCTTATCTCGTTGCACTGTACATTCCTATGTATTGCAATGAAAATAAAGACATTCTATTCTAAAGAGAAGTTAAGTTTGCGCCCTGAAGAAGGAGAGAAAATTATTAAAATGTAATTTAACCAGGATTATAACTTTTGTAAGAAACTGTATGTTTAGGTCATATGCAGCAATGCAAATGCTGGCAGCTGGCAGCCTAGTGGTTAGGGCATTCGCCCTGCGACCAGAAAGTCCGGGTTCGATTCCCAAGACCGCTAGGCACTGCTGAAGTACCCTGAGCAAGGTACCGTCCCCACACACTGCTCCCCGCTGTGTTCGTAACTGCCCCCTGCTTCACTTGGTGAATGGGTTAAATGTAGAGGTTGAATTTCGTGCTGTTCACACTGTGTGCTGTGGTGTGTTCACGTATGACAAATGGTCACTTTCACTTTTCACTTCACTTCAATGACACAAGAACACTAAAAAGTTACAGAACAGAAAGAAAAAAACAAGTGTTTCATCATTAATGGCAAAAGGTAAATGTACTGTGACTGAAATCCTGATTTTGCACTACATAAGCTATTATAAAACAAAACCTGTGTGTATTCCAGATGACAGCCAGGATATCTAGGGAAAAAAAACACACAAACGAAAAAAAGCAAAAGCACTAATGTTTTGTGTGGCAGGTAATGCAGCTGTAGGATCAGCAGCTGTATCTGGACAATTAAGCACCTGTGATGTAGGCACTGTGATCATTTCTGTCCCAAAAAAATGCCATTACAATATGGTGAATGTCACAACAGTACTTCCTACACACCCTCAACCAGCCCCTCAAACGTAGGATTCCTTACCATTTGAGCCAATCACTGACTGTTATTAAAGCTGACCATGACCCCAGTGGCTCTTGAAGTCAGTCTGTGCGAGCTGTGAATGAACCGGAGCTCCCAACGGCCAGCCGTGTCGGCCTTTATCCATCCAAGAGTGATCCGAAGACATGCGATGTGAAGGGCCAGGCCAATAGCCAAGCTATAATTAGCCTCCCAGATGTGGAGAGCTCTTCCATGACAACCCAGATGTGTCTGTCTCATTAGCAGCAGAGTGTGCAGGGCAGAGCTCGCAGCCCACATTGAGACTGGGTCTCAAGGGTAAGAGAGAGACAGAGACAGACAGAGAGATAGAGACAGACAGAGAGAGAGAGAGAGAGAGAGAGACAGGAAGAGACAGAGAAGGGGGGCAGGAGGGACAACCCATTCAAACTGGCAGAACAGCCACAATCATTTTGAGTAGTTTTGTAATTGCTCTGATCAGTTTTCTACTCACTTCTGGTCATCTAACCTACATGCTTTAATCAACGAAATCATAGGTTGTGTAGTCCTTATTAAAGCCTTAATCAATAATAGTTTTTACTCCAAAATCAATCATACATGTCGAAACACATAAATGTACCAGTGGAATGACCAGCGATGACCATGTCTAATATGATAACTACTCTGATTCTGATTCCTTGCAGAATCAACGTGTGCATTTGTTATGGCATGACTTTAATCACTTTGTGTGTATTATTATGCTGCATAATGATAGGAATAATAAGTAACAGAGGTGGCAACTGCACTGCTATTTTTCAACACAGTCACATGGCTTTAAATATTGGCTTTTTGACATATCTGACACCTTCAAATCTGTGTCTGTTTTGTCATTTGAAGAGTATAACAAATTTAGTATCAGTTTGACAGAGTATTTATTTTTTGAAAGATTCTGTGGAAACTACCATTTGAATTATTTACAGAATACACATGGCTAGGTGTTGTCAGTCATGCACTGGAGGATGATTATACCTATGCTGGAATCAGTTGCTTAAAAAGGAAAAATCTGAGAAGTGACCACATAGATGCAGTTGTTTGAGGCCTACTGAGTACTGTCATGATGAGTCAACATGTTTGTAAGGCCTTAGTCAGATTATGCTTTGAATTATCTTGTTTTCCAGTACGCTATAAATGTGGAATTCCCCATGTCATCTTGTAGTTGTTCAGTCTTCATGAGAATTCGCTGTTTTAAAGAGGGGCAGTACATTAGAAAGACTGAGCAACCATCTAGAATGACTAGCATGCGTGATGTTTGAATAAGGAAGGGTGGATAAAGATGTATGATTAAAAAGATGAATTTTAACTAGACTGCATTTCCACAGAGAAAATGCAAAGTGTGCTTGCTCAAATGCAGAACACAGCATTAGCATTAGCGTTAGCATTAGCGTTAGCATTATTGTTAGCGCTAACATTAGCGTCAGCATCAGTGTTGGCATTCACATTAGCATTAATGTTAGCATTATCATTAACGTTAGCATAGCATTAGCATTAACATTAGCATAGCAATAGCATTAGCATTAGCATTAGCATTATAGTGTGTCCCAATACATTTGTTCACATAGATTTGTATAGCAGCTTTGTCCCAATACTTTTGTCCACATTGTTCAGTTTTCACATGTATGTAATTGGGGGCGTGGCCTGAGGTCTCATATGAGGTTTCATAAGACTTGGTCACTGTACAGAGCCTGAAAGTCTCTTCTTCTGAGTCTGCATTCATTTCAATGGGATGGAAAATGAATGCAAGTCAATGGGGGAAAAAGGGATGAGCGAAAGACAAAGAAAAAACGTGTGCAGGTCAACACCGACTGCGTTTGTGTGTTGGGGAAGTTGGCCCGAGGTATCACATGAAGTTTGGTGACTTTTGGACAAAGCGTGTCCGAGCAGGACGATCTGAAAGTCGAATCCTATTCATTCCCTATGGGCCTTTTTTTCACCCGAAAAACGCGCGAACAACAAAATGTATCAAAAAGCTGTGAACAAGCACGCATCTGCGGATCGGGCCCGACGTGTCAAAGTTGGAACGGTGTCTCTATCTCGAAAACTCTGGGAGGAGTAGGGGGCCTTAAAACGGGTGAAAGGAATAATAAAAAGAAAACTTAAGAAGAACAATAGTGTGCTTGCAATGGTGTGCTTGCTCTTGAGCAAGCGCACTAATAACAGTATACACAGTCCAAAAATTAGCATCAATGACAGGCAAAAGTACAGACTGGGGCAAGCAAGCAAATCCAGTTGAGGGTACAAGCAAAAACACCAAAAACAAGGGCCGCAATCGAATGTACATAGCACATAAATTTAAAAGACTTTGCAAGGAACTGAGCTTTTGGCAATTATAAATATGGATACTTAGGAGGACTAACTGTGCATGTGACCTGGGTTCAGAGGCATGGCCTACTCAGTACTCAGATGTTGCAAACTAGCATTTCGCAAGAAGGGGTGTGGCCAATGGTATGACTTGCAACACTGCTCCTGGTGCCGAACCAGTTTAGCTCAGGAACTGGACAGTGATCAGTAATCAACTCTGGATCAACAGTGCTGTCGTTGATACCTCCTTAATGAGGTGCTGTAGCCTGGCCCATGCCATCGACAGTAGAGGGGACATGTAACAGGCATGCCATCCATTTCCAGGGTGGATGGTAGCAACTTAGCATCAGCTAAGCTGTCAATGGCCTGAGGAATACAGAAGATACTCAAATGCTAATGCTAATGCTTGCCAACCAACTATGCCATCAATCCTACTAGCCAATGTTTGCTCACTGGATAATAAACTAGACTAGTTTAGTTTTTAGGATGACATGGTGCAGCAACAGATTTCCAGACATGGCTACTCTGTCGGACAGCCCCAGACAGAAACGCTTCCCTGTAAGGCAAAATCTGAAGAATCAGTTCTGGTCTCTAGCTATTGCTCACCACTGATACCACATGAATTCACAACCATGATACAGTCACTATACACATCCCACCTAGCACTGGCAGAACTTCATGAAGACTCTGCTAGGAATCTACCCATGGAAGGCCGTCATACCAGACAAGATTCCTGGTCTTATGCCCAGAGGATGCGCAGATCAGCTGGCAGATGTCCTCAAAGACATCTTGAAAATCTTTTTGAGCACCACTGCTTCAAGGTCACCATGACAAAGCAGACATCAGTGTAATGTCGCAATGACTTCTGTCCCATAACACGCACACAAGTCACTGTAATGTGCTTCAAGAGACTTGCCATAAGGCACCCCATTCACTGCAGTTTGAATCACTACCATCCTTGACATGACCGTCACCCACCTGACACTTTTGTAAGAATGCTGCTCATCAACTTCAGTTCACCATTCAACAATATCATTCCTCAGCGTCTGACTGGGAGGCTGGGCCTGAACACCTCTTTTGCAATTGGATCCTGGACATCCAGACTAGGAGACCTCAGTCAGTCAGGATCAGGAGCAACATCTCCAGCACCACCATGCAGAGTTCAGGGGCCCCACGGGGCTGTGTTCTGCTGTTCATGCAAGTTTGCTGAAGACACATCCATAGTGGTTTTGATCAGGTGGACTGATAAGATGATGAAGGAAGAGTACAGAAGCAACAACCTGTCTTAAAATGAGGACAAACCACAAAAGATGTTATTGACTTTCGGAGGACAGAGTGTGAACACTCTCCACTGAACATTAGTGGCTCTTTAGTGGAGATCATCCAGAGCATCATGTTCCATGAGGTTCACATTGTGGAGAATGTACCATGGACTACTTCCTGTAGAGACAGAGGAGAGTGCACCTCCCCCCAATTCTCACCCAATTCTACAGAGGGACTATAGATAGCATTTTTAGCTGCATCATGGCTTGGTACAGAAAAACCCACAGAGGATAGTGAGGACAGCTGCCAGGATCATCTGGGTCTCGCTCCCCTCTGTCATGTACATTTACAACACATTCTACATCCACAAAGTGCTGTGGATGAGCCTCTCTCCCTCTTCCTGTCTAGTTAAAGGTACAGGCCATCACTGACAGACAGGAAACAGTTTCTTCCCTCAGGCTATTAGGCTCCTCAATTCGAACTGAATCATAAACTGTACCCACACACACCCTTGAACTTCTTCCTTCTAACACAATGCATGTATGAAACAACATACTCCCCACCTACCACTGTAAATACCCATTATTTATCATCTACAGCATAATTACTGTCCTGCTGCTGCTATTTGCACAATTATTATTTATCGTTGTCTGCTTTTTTATTTGTGTTTTTCCTTTCATTCTATACTGTGTATAATCCTGATGTGACGATAAACCTGATTGGCTTGTTCAATTTTATGACAGCTTGCTCTTTCTGCCATCTTACAGCCTCTTTAATCCAGTCAGGAGTACTCAAAACCTCCTCTGCCCTTCAGAACCAGTCATCCACTGCTGCAATCCCAGCTGAGCAGGCTATCCAGGGAAACAACAGTAGCTGATAAGCAAATACACAATGAAACTGGGTTAAACCAGTAGGTGAGCACCTCAAGGAATTTAGGGCATATTCAGTCCAAGGGAGAAACTTAGCCCAGTTCATGTGTTGATCTTGGCGAAAACTATGCAGGAACATGCCCGTTTTTTGATTAGCCGTCAACATACAGAGGAACGGAATTGTGGACCTCAATCACAGACAATATCCTTTGGGATTTCCTGAAACACCTGCTGAAAAAGACACTGTGCAATTTGGTCTCATTTCTCTTTGATTTTCCAATGGTAACACTGTTATTCTGGTGGTCACTGACAGGTTCTATACGAGAGGGTTAAGTTTTCACGGTAGTGTCTGGGTAGGGTTTTCCAGCCTATATCCCAATTTTGGATCCAATATTATGCGCTCCTTGTTTTGTGATTAACTTTTGTTTGCCACAGTTCCTCAAATGCTGCTGGGACTAAGAATAGAGGATAGCAATATTTCGCTCTGACCCCTGTAATCATTTTTTTGCATGAAGAAGAAGCCAGCAGAGACTGTTAATTTTGTTTCGTGGATGAACCTCCACACTGCTAGCCTGCACTGGTGAAGATGAAGGGAGAAGGAAACATTTTGCAGTGGCTCAATATTGTACTCCCCGTTGGTTCTTAGCAGGAGAAAGCGAATATACTAGACTATGGTAGATTCTCCTGTCAGAAGTTTGACAGGGCAATCAATGGGGCGGTGAGGAACGAGACAAATAACTCTTTTCTTGCTATATTATACTTCAATTCGATCATGGTGAACCTGCAGGATCTCAGGGCATTGATTTATTTCTAATACAAGTGGCAGTTAAAAGAAAGTAGAGGTATTCCTACTAGGAAATAGTTTCTAAATTAGACCATGAAATAACAGGGTTATATGTCTTTAACCAAGGAAGGTCAAGAATTACTTTGAGAAGCTGGTGCAATTCTAATTAAAAATGGTGAATAGTTCACAGAGATTTATGTTGGTAAACCGACACCTATTTCTCTAGCATAAGCGGAAATAGGTGTTTCCAATGGTTTGATTGCGATTTTGAGGGAAATGGCTAAACCTTCATCCAAGAAGTCGCTTGATGCTCAGAAAGCAGAAAAGAAACGAAAAGATGGCATTGGAAAGATACAGGAGTTTTGGAAAAAGGGATGAAGAATTATCAAGGCTTAACCTAGAACCTAGGTCTTTGCTCAAAGGGGATTGCCGGCTTATTTGGGCATTTGGTGACATGGTGTCCTGCTTCGCCACAGTAGTAGCACAAACCCAGTCGACTACATCATTTGTTTTGTAATGAGGATAGATAAGCACAACCCCTTTGCATTGGTTCAGAATATGGCCCTGGTGCTGGTGGAGGTGCGAGCTTCCGAGGTGTTTGTTTCCATTCCCTCAGGAGTTAGTCATATTGAATAGCCAGACTAATGAGAGAATATAGTGAAAAGTTGTCATCCCAGCACACCATCTCAGCTTGTACTTCCTCTGCTAAACCCTTTCGAAATATCTGCATAATGGGGGCTCATTCTATCCGCTTGCTGCAGAAGTGTTCTGAAGGACAGAGTATGCTCAAATTGAGACGGTTAACTTTGCGGAGCTGAAGGCGTTTTTTCTCCGTTCTCTTTTTCCATCCTGAGGATGATCAAACACTGCTTTGAACTTGAACTAAGTCTTCAATAAGAAAAGTTCTCTGTTTCTCCTTTCTCCCCACACTGCTGCTGCCCGTTCCATAGCTTGCCCTTTCTTTAATGAAAGTGGGAGGGACTGAGGGTGCAGATGGTCTGGCTTTAGCTGGTGCTGCTAGGTGGGTCTGAACACCTGACCAGCTCCTAATTCTGTTATATCAGCTAGCAGATGCCTGTCTTGGCTAGCATTGCGCTGAGTAAAGGGGGGGAAAGGGAGGCAGAGAGCAAAGCCAATAGTGATCTCTTGGACTCATCAAAGATCGAACTTGCTTCTTTCTATGTGTACGTGATGTGTCTCTCATAACTAACGCACATGCTTGCAACACATATTTACTTCCTTTTACAGAATGTTCTTAGAGATACCCAGCCAGATTAATAAGACAGACTGTGCATTTCTGCCCCTAAATTTCCATCCTCTTTAATGGGAGAGAGAAAACAGAGTCTGTCCTTTTTCCAGACAGACAGAGAAAGTAAATGGAGGTTTAGTGTTACTTTGAAGAGACAGTGTGTAACTGTGGAGAATGGATGATTCATTTATTTTGGAGACGTAATATTCTTGTGATGATTTTTCACTCCCTTCCCACCCAGCCCTCGTTGAATCCACACGTTTCTGCAGCTTATTCTAAAATTGAGTTTTGCCGGAAGAAGATTACAGTTTACAAATTGAGGACTAGGCCACTATTCCTTCCCAGAATTCACACAAAGGCCTCTGGACTTCCGAGAACTGCACCTTGTTTTGTAATCAAATCTGGTTCTGTTAAACTGGCCTTCAGCTAAAGCAGACCTTAATCATAAACAGCAAGGCAATGTGGAACAAACAGTATTATCTACAGACTATTAATGAATCCATTTTGTATAATAATGAAAATATTTTGTATAATCACTCTGAATTATTCTTTTCAAATTATTTTTTCAAGATGAATTTTCAGCAATTTCATTGAAAAGCATGTTATTATGGATATATATATATATATTTTTTTTTTTTTTTTTTTTTTTTTGTTCTGTCTTTTGTAAAACAGGAAAAATGATGCATGTTT
>JBBPDC010156837.1:0-19604 GCA_037974485.1 Hemigrammopetersius urotaenia | reverse complement strand
ATTATTAACCAATGAAAAGTGTTGAAAATAGCTTGGGATGTTTGATGACACAGTATTAATTTATTTAGAATATAAATGTTTTTTTCAGTTTCCTGAAAAATAGCCGTTTTGGACATATGAGGTTTCCGCCCGACAGCGACGATATACAGAAAAATACAGGAATGTGTACATAAAGTTGCAGTCTTGTAGTGTGAGGCAGAGTGACAGTTTAGCTGTTTAGGAGGGAGATGGCGAGGGGAAAGAAACTGTGGTCCTAGTCTGCAGGCTTCTATATCATCTGCCAGAGGGCAGCAGGTCAAAAAATCTGTGTCCAGGGTGTGAGGGATCTGTGATGATTTTTCTTGCCCGTTTCCTGTCCTGTTTAGTGGCTGCTCCATACTAGACTGTGATGGAGGAGCACAGGACAGACTCAATGACTGCAGTGATATATTGGAAAAGACATAAAACTTACAATGGTTTGGTCAGCTAGTGTTATTTTGGTAAGATCTCAGTGTTTATGCAACTTAGTAGGCCTTAAAAGTCAAGTGTAGACAGTTCCAGAGTGCAATAAATTACAGGACCATTTAAATGTCTCACAGTGTTGTGCTTACACTCAGGTCATGGCTACAAGAAACATTTTAATTTCATCCAAGGAGAGTCTGCTGTACTGATTGAAAGGGTGAGCGAACATATGCACATGATACATTTTATGTTTTATTTTTCGCAATATGTGAAATTTAGCAAATACATTTTCTTTGAAGGCTACCCAAACTGAAGTCTCGAAATGTACAGATGCTCATCTTTTATTAGTCCAGAAGGACTTTTAGTTTATTACAGTCCATAAAAGAGCAGATTTGTGATCTTGCAGTGTCAAGTACTGTTTTGCATTTACCAAACCAATAATTATTTGCCTCCTTAAATATCACTCTAGATTAAAAATGCAAGAGGCATATTTCTCTAAAGGAAAAAAATTATTTACATTTTTCATGTCTGCCTCTTCCAATTTACAACTGAAGGCTCTGCAGCAGTCAAGCTTATTGGCCATAGCTCACTTATACCATGGCAAAATTATTTTAGCACAAAAAAAACAATTATCAATCTTCTATGTCTTCTGACCAGCTTCTTTTGACTGGTCTTGGTTGTAGCAACAACATTTGTGATTGCTGTCCCTAAGCTGTCCCTACGTTTTAAAATGTATTTGTTTTACTCTTCAGCACAGAAACACTTTAAAGCAGCTAAAGTTAAATGAAAGTTCTTGATTATGAATAATTGAGTATTTAAATGTGCTTGATTTGTATTAAATGCACGTATCATTTCTTAAGCTAATAATAATAGCTTTCTCAGCTCAATACGTTCCTGACTAGAGTATAAGAATTTCTTCATTTATTTAATCTCTATGGGAATAAAATAGATCAGAAAGACTCTGCTGATTGGTGTCAAAGCTGACAACAGAAGATCCCCCAGTAACTAATTGCTATTCTGTGGTCCATATCACTGACATTTTCCATGACCTTCACCTTGCCAAAGCGGAAATATTTGTGGCTAATCAGACCAGTCAACAGACCTCCAGAGAGTCTTGGTGACTGGCTGTTCAGAAGACACTCCAGTCAAGAAAATCACTAAAACCACATTATCATTGACAAATTCTGTCACAGCCACAGTGAACAAACTTCTACACGAAGCAACATGACCCCACAACAAAGACTCCTCCCCCCTGTTCATCAAGCTATTTATCAGATTCATGTAATGACTCTGTACTTATTGTATTGCTTTTTAGTGTGCAGGTATGAGCCTGCAGCAGCATTATTATGACTACTCTGTACCCTGTCTTTGTATACTGCTCAAAAAAATAAAGGGAAAAATTAAAACACATTGTAACTTCCAGTCAATCACACGTCTGTGAAATCAAACTGTCCACTTAGGAGGCAACACTGATTGTCACTGAGAGAGTGTAGACTGTTAATCAGCGTTGCTTCCTAAGTGGCGGCCTCTGGTGACTGCTCTCAGGCTCTAACAGCTATACAAAAAAAAAAAAGAGACCACTGCAAAAATGTTCAGTTTCTCAGGTTTTATCTTTTAAAAGTATTGACATGAAAATCTTTGCCTTAGTTTTTTCTGACAATATTTCGCCTTATTTCCAAATAAAAATGTTGTTCTTTAAAGTATTATTTTAAATGAATGGCAATACATAAAAATAATAGTGTACATAGAGTCTACATAACATGAATAATTCAAAGAAAACAAATCTCTTGTTCACTCATACACAAAATGGCCACAATTACCTTTGATATACTCTTCTAGTAGTATTTTGCCACCCAACTGGTCACATCGCAAGAGGAGAGTCAATTACAGCAGTGTTTTTATACTTTTTTTCATTAAATATGATTTGATTCAGGTGATCACTATCAGTACCTCATGAAGCAGAACAAGGTGCTTATGAATTTAACAGACACTGGCATGAAATGGTTGTCATACTCATAGAGATGCTGATTTAAAAATACATTTTCCGGGGCTGTATGTCAAAGAGGCATACAGCTGTACAGCCATCCCACCTCTGGGCAGACCTGACCACAGTACCTCCTACCCACGTATCTACCACTGCTGAAGAGACAGCCCTGCAAGACTTTCTGAAGATTACAGAGCTGCATGGTGAGGATATTGTACAGAGTACAGAGTGTTTATTAGGTTCAACAATAGTTGTCTGATGGGGAGCACCCAAGCTCCCCTTCAGACTACAGTTCAGTTGCACTCACCTCCCACAGAATGAAGGTCTTTGATAGACTGCTCTTTAATGCCTTCCTCTGTCAGACACCCATCCATCAGACTATACAATTCCTTCCTCTGTCACAGACCCACACAAAAATCTGTGCAGTAACCTGCTCCTTTCAGGATGTGCAAGTTCTTATCAGATTTAAAGATATTATATACAATATCTTATTATTTTGTGCAGCAATCTTACTTTGCATAATATTGTTGCTTATGTCAATATTATCTATCTACTTACTTTTGTGAAATAATGAACTCGGTATAAAGAACAACTCCAAACCACTTTTTGTGTCATAAATAAATGACTTAGATATTTATCTGTAACACTTGGAGGGCAGCTGGTGGCCTAGTGTTTATGGTGTTCGCCCTGCAATCAGAAAGTCATGTGTTCGAATCCCAAATCTGCTACTGTCATTGGCAGCCCTCTGCTTCACTTGGTGAATGGGTTAAATGCAGAGAATGAATTTCACACTGTTCACACTGTGTGCTGTTCTGTGGTGTGATCGTGTGTGACTATAAGGGGCCTCTGTAACACTGTGCAGTAGCAGTTTTCTCTGGGACCAATAAAGTTTTGAGATTCTGATTATTTCGTTTGCCACTTCGAACCTTCATGGAAGAAACCCCACTATACTGTATATTTCATTCTCTTTTTTCTGATCACTGGTACTGTCCTGCAAGCTACTAGCTTTCCAGCACAACTAGAAAGCTTCATGTGGCCAAAAAAAGCCAGCTCCTGCTGAGAGCTTAAGCCTCACCCCAGGGAGGAGAACCTACCTATTAAGGTTTGCTGCCTTCCAATATATTTTCTGTTCCCCAGCTGACAAGCATGTGTTGCCCTGGGCGAGCTTAAGGTGAGGCTTTTTGAGGTCCAGCGTGCCTGACTTCATGAACAGCATTCATACTTTATGTGGCTGGAGTTGCAGCACCCTCATGATATGTCTCAGACTTGACATCTTACTTGTGCAACACATTTTGTTCTAAGTTTTATGTCACACTGTGAGGAGTTTGAGGATTTAAAAAAATCCCTAAATTATGAACAGCATGAATCAGTCTTGCATTTCTGATATTTTTGCCATTAGAAAGGGTTTCAATCTCCCCTGGTATTGGGCTTGACCCTCTTAGGGAGCCATTATTTGTATTTTTGGAGCCGAGTATGACCAGCTCAGCTGGAGCCCTGAAAGCACTTTCATGAACATCAGCCTCTTCTGCCACTTGCATTATTTATAACACTGACCTTTGGAAGAAGTAGATTTGAGACGTTGATCCGTCTCCATATTTAAAGTCAAATCTTGCAAGCAGTTCAGTAAAAAAAATAAAAACCCAAACAGCACACAACTTTTTATAAAGAGAAAAGTCTGTTCGTTTATTCATTTATGTTAAAAATGGAAAGCTAAATGCAAAAGCCATTGTGACCATATGCTGCTGTCAGTGTTTGCAGATTCTTACATGGTGATAATGAGCTTTGCAATTTTAGCCTGCTGTATTTAAAATAGATGACACCATTTTAGATAAGAGTGAATGCTGGCTTCAAGGCAAAAAAACTAATATAAATGAAGAAAAAGGAACACATGGAAAGTAAGAAACATGTTTGTAATGTTTAAAAACAGAATCTACAAAAAGTTTTGCAATATTAAGAAATTCAAAGGAAGAAAGACCAATAAAAAAACAGTACATTATACAGTGTATATTTTTATTTGTGTGTGTGTGTGTGTGTGTGTGTGTTTTCTAGCATATTTTAAGGTAAACAGTGTGATGAGATGAATCAAAAGCAACACAAACCCATCACTGAAAAGGGGCCCTTGAGTGTGTGACTCGTGGTCTATTTTAAGGCCCTCCCTCTTTCTGTCTTGTAGAGGCTTATAAAACTTATTATTCAAATTAATTATGAAAAGGGTACCGTGGGATGGCATGCAGTATTATGTATCTCATGATGATGGAAAATGGCAGGAGATCTGAACATGTTGTACAACATTTGTTTGCCGAAATTAGGATACATCCTCAAATATAAAAGGAGCCAGAATGAGTTGTTGAAATTATGGCTTAAAACCTCTCTTTCAGCTAAGCTCTTTCATCCCTCCAAGAAAACCTTATATAAAAGGGTATGGGCCATTCTAGACTAAACTCCCATGTATATTTGATTCGGAAACATGTGGATGGATTATGTGATTTGTGCAGGTCACGTGATCTGGAAGAACATGTGAAGGCGTAATGTTGATAGAGGTACATTGTTGGAGAACTTGGCTAGGAAGAGGGGCTTGGAGGGAAAGTAGATAAGTGGAGATAATGCACTACATTAGATGCGCTGTAGCATAATGTGTATCTGTAGAAAGTACAACTGGCTGCTCATGTATTTTTGGTAAAGAGTAGCAGATATGACTGTATACAGACTCTCAATGATAAAGAACAGCAATAGGCAGAATGAATGGCATGCATGTGCCATGTTTTGCTATGCTGCTCTGTTTCCATTAGGATAATTCATGGCATGCAGTTCATGGTGGCCTAGTGGTTAAGGCATTCGCTCTGAAAGTCTGGGTTCGATTCCCAAGACCGCTGAGGTACCCTGAGCAAGGTACCGTCCCCACCCAATGCTCCCTGGGCGCCTTGTTTCTGGCTGCCCCCTGCTTCACTTGGTGAATGGGTTAAATGCAGAGGTTCACACTGTGTGCTTTGGTGTGTTCACTTTTGCATTTATAGGCTGTACAGTTCCAAAGTCATAATCAGATTTTCTTAATTTCAACAGATTCATTCTAAATATGAGGGATTTCTTGTTGTGCAGTTGGTAAAATAAATTCCAACCAAAAATAACTATACACTAAACCAGTGATTCTCAAAGTGTGGGGCAGGCCCCGCAGATGGGGCGCAGAGTCATGACAGGTGGGCGGCAGAGACCTTGGGGAAAGTCACACAGAACTATTGTTTAACATCTGTGTCATTTTCACAGCGGAACAAATAATTCACATCGGTTACGTTAGCAACCTGCTCATTCACTGCTGTCAGACATTTAGAGGATAAAAATGGACAGATATACTTAACAGGTACTGAAAGAAAAACAGGTGATGCTTCTGACAGAACTGAAGTGTCGGTAACCGGCAAAAACACATGGCAGAAAGAAATATGACAGAGCATATCTTGCTCTAGGTTTCACAGTTAATGTGTTAGGAGATGAGGCGATATCTGTCTGTATTTTACATTTAAAAAATTGCAGGTGACTGGATAAGACACTTTACACTTTAGGTTTTTGGTTGCATTTCTGGCAAAGTGCAAATTGTTCTTAATTATTAATGATGTAACTTAATGTCACAGAAAGTTGTTTAAAGTGAAAGTTGTTTTTTTTTGCACAACAAAAGTTACTGAAGAAATTATTGTTAATCAATTTGATGCTGTTTAAATAAAGTCAAGTTCATCTAGACTTTTCTCTCATTGTTTTGTTGAGTGGGGAAGTTTGAGAACCACTGCACTATACAAACTAATCTACAAGCAGTTTAGAAGACGCATGCAGTGGTATACAAAAGTATGAATACCTTCTTTCATATAAATGAGTGAAAATAAGTGCATACGTATGTATGTTTATTTGCCAAGTTTAACATACGGGAGAAATCGTGCATCAAACATATTTTTTTTCACTTGATGTTATTTGACCAGGGGTGACTTAACATTTGCTCAAGCCTGTACATGCTCCAGTTTAAAATTTTGCTGCACAACATACCTGGGAATCTTAGTATAGTGAGTTGAGTGTAAGGCTAATCCACCTAGCAAGTTACGGATTACTCTTCCCTAGGTTTGAATCCCCCAGGAGCAGCAGACACAGAGACAGAGGCAAGTGCTTTTAACAGTATACAGGTTTATTCTGGGAAACAGTTCTCACTATACAGCACTTGCCCTGATGGTTAACTCCCCAGGTCTCTGCCTGCCCGCGCTTCATGTAGCCCCACTACACAGGTAAATCACACTCACCAAGCAAATCGAATCGCAGCAGTCAAGATCTCACATGGACCACAGTCACTGTAATTTAAATGCAGTGAGTTAACTGTCACAACTCCACCAATCCCCACCTCTTAAGAGAAGAGACAGGAGTTACACAATAGGAGACGGGGCTATTCCTCAAAATAAACAAAAAAAAACTACAACCGGAAAAAGAATCCTACTCTTGGTCAATGTAGCCACATGTCATCCAAGACAAAAAAAAATATATCACCCACTGTCCTTGCAACCACAACAGTTCCAACTGCACAAAAATAAAGAACCCGTTCACAGTCTCTCAGGCAGAGGCCTGAACCGTGCCTACTGTCACTGGATGCCGACCTGGCCCTCCTCAGACCTAACTCCAACCCACCAGCAATTCTGCGCCACCCACCCAGCCACTCAGATTTCCTTTGTAACGAGACTGAGTGCACCACTGGTCTGAGCTCCTTCAACCTATCGCCATCCTCCACTCACAGGACCTCATTGCCAAATTCCCCCAACACCAGACCCAAACATAAGGGGGGACCTCAAAATGGGGCAAAAGCCACCTCATGGGCTCAGCACTGTACTGCTGGCAGACTCGAGACCCCTAAACCTGCTCACGCCGTGCTGTTGTACAGCGTTGAGTTCACACAGCCACCGTCAAAGTTCCCCACAAATGAGGTAAAAAGTCAAAAGCTCAGCATGGATCCTCACGGTCGGCATCAATTCCCCGCTCGATGACCCCGAACATATACAGTCCATCTTAAATAGTCCGCCAACCTGGCCCCACTTCCTCATTACCAGTGCAACCAGCAAGTCAAAGCTCAACGTGGTGTTAGCCTTAGTCTGGTACCAACAAAACATTGGCAAAATTCCCCGTAGAACACACAAAAATTGCTCCCCTGGTTTAGCAGGTCACTGTATTAATATCCTAGAACTACTCCCAGCACTACCATGTAATGTGGCGCACATGTATTAATGCCATCACTGTTTTAACCCTAATGCTCATAGTTCTGTAGAGCCCATATTCTCTTAAAATTAGCATTGTTTTTTCAGGCTGAAAGTTTAGGAGCTTTCCTCACTTTATGGGGACTGCTAATGAACAGGTTTTACTTGCCAATGTTTCAGCACTTCTTTAGAGAAAATTAGGCACATCTTAGGTTTAGGGTCCCATAAGGCATATTAGATAGTCTTTTGTCCCTCCTTTTTTTTTAATTGATGTTTTTAACAAAAACACATATAATAATTATTGGCCATGAAATATCTTGAAATTCTACATGAACCCTTGAATGTTTCTGCAAAAAATCGAGACTACTCGCCTGAATGATTCAGTGACCACAGCTTTTAACATGGTCATTCAGGAGAAGACTTATGTGTTATACAAGCAAACGGAAGCTGTGAGAAAGTAATAAATAACAGATGACTATATGAGTAACATGTTTTGTTCCAAAAATTATTTTTTAAAAATCAATGCTTATTTTTCCCTTTGAGCTATAGCTACTTAATTAAAAAATAACAAACATTTTTCATAACCCATCCTTTTCGTATGAATTAATAATTAAACAGCTGACTGTTTGTTCATGCATTGCAATTACTGATAATTTTTATTATCATTTACTGGTCATACTTGTGAAAACACATATCTGTGACATCACCAGTCTAGTGGCCGCTAGAGGCCACTGAAGGACTTTATGTTGGCTCGGGTTCTGCTCTCATCCCTGTGTTCTTGGCTGGCCAGGGATGAAGTTTATGTGTGTATGTTCTATGCTTTGTGTTTCACTCGATTCTCCCCCACTTTAACTCTTGTCTGTGTTCATTTAGGTTCATTCTTGGTTTGAGTTGTGGCCCGCGTGCCTCCTTTTGTTTATATGTTGTAAATAAATCAAGAAAAAGAACCACGGAAGTCTGCATGTGTGCCTCCTGCCTGAGTGAGCACAGCACAAGTGTGACAATATCTACTTTATCAGGAGACAAGAGAGGGTTAAAATTTCAGTTATTTCCTGTCTGGCTTAAGTTAAAACTTAAAGAAGGAAAACAATAATTTGAATTGGAAAATAAGATGAATTTTGTAATTTCTATTTTTATACAATTTTTTTTTTTCAATTTATACATAAAAATTCTCTGAGACCCCTAATCAAAAAAGCTGTACTCGATTTAATTGGTGGGTAAGGCAGGTGTGCTTGGGTCATATTTCCCTCCTCCAGGTAATTCAGTCTTATCAAGATCGTGTGAAAGTGACTCCAGGGGCACTTTTCAAGAATGAATGAACCCTTTGGTGTTTGAATTTGTTTTACACATTGTTATATTGTGGCCAAACTTGTAATTTAGTTTGTAGTTTTTTCATCCAACATTTTTTATGCAATCAAGTCTATTAAATACAGGAGTTTGTTCCCTTTTGGATGCTCTGTTCTTCTGGGAAGGCTTTCCTGTGAATATTTGACTGTATTCAGCCGCAAGGGTAAAAGCAAGGTCAGGTCGTGATGATTAGTTTTGCATTGCAGACGCCACTTCAAATCACTCCATTGGTATTTAATGGTGCTCCAGCTCACCTTTAGATAACACCCTGAAGTCCACAGTCTGATGTTTGGGTTTCCAAGCATTTTGCTGGGTGTTCCAAGCATTGGGTGACCTTAGGTTCATGTGCTCAGCTGTATAGTGCAAGAAGCAGGTTCACCTTAAAGTAGCTGAATATCCAGCAGCTGACACGTTCCTTCAGTTTAACGCTACTGATTTTTATTTGTAGTTCATTTCATTTGCTGCTTTCAAATTGTGTGTACTGTTAATGAACTCTGGAGAACCCGTGTAAATGTGGCCTGAATATTAACTCGTTGTGGTCATGTAAATTATCTCTCTGTCTGTGATGTTTCTGCTGTTATCTTATTAACTGTAGCAGCATACAAACACAGATGCTCTGCATGTGCAATTAGCCCAAAGAGCCCTATTCGTTCTGTACTACACACTGAACAGAACCAAGCTTAAATCCATGCTATAAATACATCAAGGATAATCAAAAAGAAACAATGAAACCACCAGGAACTAGCCGTCTATTGTGTTTTAGCACGGTATGTGGTTCTCAGACAGTACTTTGAAGCAATCTCTTTGAAGGTCATTTCCCATGGAATAAATAAATCATGTGTAAATACTTTTGGAGAGGCTGACTCTGTTCTCAAAGGATGCAGGCAGGGCCAAGGAGAGTGTCTTTCTTGAATCTAGGTCATTGGAGAAAGAGAGAAAGCCACAGTGTCCTCTGAAGAGGTCTATAAACAGGAGGAATAACTTAAAAGGTACCCAACTGTGGGAACGACAAAGGACAGACCATTCTTCTTCCTTTCTCTTTCATTAGATCAGCCATCGACTGGAGAGAAGAAACGGAAAGCAGAAAAAGCATGTTGTCAGTACAGATGTTGTTTGGGTAACGCTCTACTTGAACCCTACCATGCCTTAAACATTTACATTTACATTTATCTGACGCTTTTATCCAAAGCAACTTCCATTCCCTAACTACAGGGGGCAGTCTCTCCCTGGAGCAACTTGGGGTTAAGGGTCTTGCTCAGGGACCCAGTGGTGGTGTGCTGAAGGTAGGATTCGAACCATGACCTCTTGGTCCAGAGGCAAGTATCCTACCACTAGGCCACCACCATGCATTGCCATGACATATGATGTCCACTAATATTACAATGTCATGTTGCCCTTACTAGCAATTATAAAGACAACGTTTAATGATTACCTCTAATGGTAATGCTCTGCTGCATTAATGTACATAATTTGTCATGTCGACTCATTACGCCTGCATGGTTTATAGTTTATATGTTATGCAGGAGTCTTACCATTGTTTTCCTCCAAAATCATTGCATGCTTGAACTGCTGTACCATTTTTATATATGAAAACAAATAAGAAATCTTTTGTAGCGCTATGGTCAACAACAAAAATGCCATCTCTATTATATACAGTCACCGACCACTCACAGCAATTTAGCTGTTTTTTCTGTATATAAAACAACAGAAAACCTCAAAGCACACTTGTAATAGAAGTCTTTGGGCACTGTGTTTTGAAACAGTGTGTTTTCTAGTTCACTACATATTATAGATGTGTGTGTACATATATATCATTTAAAGTTAAAATAAAATAATATAGGTCCAATCAAGACAGGAGATGTCCACTGCCAAAAGCACAGCTGGTGTTTTTTAATGAAATTTAAACTTACATGTTAATGTGTAATATTATGAATCTGTAATGCGTATCACATTCATGATATTAAGAATGTCTCCGCACATCCTAAGCAAGCGGCATGAAAAAGATGAAAGAAACAGACATCATTATTAGAAATAGACCTTTCAGAAAACACAGTCACAATAAATACCTTTCATTTCCCTGTAAGCCGCTGAAGAGATAATGTCTGCATCATTGGAGGACACCCGCAGAGCCACATCTCTCAGAGGTGCATGACCCATTTAAGTAATGGAGAGAAACTAGCACCAGTCTACACACAGCAGGATGCTCGCTTAATGAAGCCGCTACATTATGAGAGTTCAGAAAAAAAGAGAGAGGTAGGCAAATAGATCTTATGTTGTGCAATGTAATACTACAAGCCGAGGAGGTGCTTTGAAAGAGTCTTTCTATGAAATACATTAAACAGCAAAGATAAAAGTACCTGCCTAAAATTGTGGAAGTGCTAACAAAACAACTCTGACCTATTGAGGCATGAACTCCACAAGACCTCTGCAGGTGTCCCGTGATATCCTTTAAGTCCTGTAAATTGAAAGGCGCAGCTTCCATGGATCAAACTAGTTTGTCCAGCACATCTCACAGATGCTTTGTGATGTTTCTCTAAGCTCTTCTAAACAATGCTGCTGAATGAAGCATCTGCCTTTATGAAACATGTTTGCAATGAAGGGGTGTACTTGGTCTGCAGCAATGTTTAAGTCGGTGGTACATGTCAAAGCGATACCCACACGTATGCCAGGACTCCTAACAGATCATTTCCCAGAGCATCACACTGCTCCCACGGACATGCCTTATTCCCATGACCATTTTTAGTAGGCACTACCCACTGCATACCAGGGGCACCTCACAAGACCCTTAATTCAGGAGATGCTCTGACCCAGTCATTTAGCCATCACAAAATAGCCTTGTCAAAGTCAGTCTCTATGCATGTCAGTTTTCTGCTTCTAACAAATTGACTTCAAGAACTGACTGTTAACTGGCTGTCTAATACTCCAGCCCATAGACAGGTGCAATTTTAATAAGAAAATCAATGTATTCACTTCAGCTTTTAATTTTGTGGCTAATTGGGGGCTTTTGTAAACACAGAGTGGCTTCTAGAGGCATCAGCTCTGCTGCCAGTTTAGAATCTATAAATTACAGCATCCTGTAATTACATTAACAAGGTGCACAATGAAATGATGCACAAAATAGACATAGTGCTTAAGATGGTACAAAATGCTTGGAATCTTCTTCATAATTGGCAACTTTTTGTGTGAAACAGACCAAAGGCAGTGGCTGCATAAAAGATGGCTGCATTAAATCAATATCTTACAAACTGGACTACGCCGTAAATGGTGTGTACCTGTTTTTGGTGAAAAAAAAAATATGAAAAAGTGTTTTTAGCTGAGTTCTGGAGTAATCGTCAGGCAATGAAATGAATCCTGGCCATGGTTAGCAAAGTGGTTAATGGGGATTAATGTATATCAAGACACGTCATTAAAATTAGAAAAAATATCTCTTTACACTACTCGTTATGAAGCACCTTTTTTATAGATAGCAAAGAAACTTGCCTCATTAGTAGATGTCACTATTTTAGTTTAATAACACTTAAGTTAGCCTGTGTAGGTGACTACAGTCACAAGAAGTAGAATACTATGGAAGAACGAAGCTAAGCTTCCAATCAGTTACAAACCCAGGTTCTTGTTGCGAGAGAGTTGGCTATTAATTCCCTTTATTTCAGAACCTGAAGCAGAAGCGTTGAGATTGGATCTCAGCAATAATATTTTTAGCAATATGTCTACTTTTTAGCCAGTACTTGTTGGCATCATTGTGGTAACTAAAGGACTCAATTCCAGATGGGCAGTATGGAAGAATGTCCTTGCATGGCTTTAAATGCAATTCAGAGTTATATACAGCACCATCATTGTACATTTGAGTAATGAACCTAAGTTTCACTGTGGATTCTTCAACACCATGCCCCTGCTTCTGGTGCATTGTCAGCACAGCCTCAAAATAAACAACTGAATAAGGCTTCGTTTTTTGCACCCATGCTTAGCACCTGAAGTGCTAAAATGCTACAGAATATGCACATGCACCTCAACTTGTCAATTATATTGTACATGTATATTTCAGTATTAGCTGTCTTGGTGATATTAGGTTGTCCCCTTGAGGGTTGCTAAGGGCTTGGCAATTAGCATCTAAGGGATGATATAGTACCTGCTGGTATTTGCCGATCTCGCAGTCTTGGAATTTTGGCAACGATCAGCAGTTGTTGTGCAAAGTGAATGCACAGAACATCAGTTAAGAAAAAATTACTCTACAGCATGATAGGACTGAAGAAAATGGGGGACTGAAGAAAATGCAACTACCAAGGAGTGACAAACAATAAGAAGGAAGAAACCACCAGAACAATGGCTCTAAAGCTATCATTGTGACTATGTATGGAGCTGATTAGACATCGACATTTGTTCGAAAAAAACTGAAGAACTTTTGCAAATTAACATGCTTTCCTAAATCAGAATAAACTTATTTAACTGACATACAGCATCATTTGTCGCCATATCGTCACTGAAATAGTGGTTCTAAAGTAATAAGCACCTGAAAACGGGTTAATTTCTCAAAACTGGAACCGACTTAAACTTACTAAAGTATCTATTTCTAAATACTTAGAACCTAGGACTGTTTTGGAGAAAGCTATATCCAGGTGATGGGAATAGTTCAGAGTTTAAATAATAATAAAAAGGCATTTGGCAGATGCCCTTGTCCAGAGCGACATGCAGTCATTAGTTACAGGGACAGTCCCCCTGAAGACACTGAGGGTTAAGAACATAATGGTAGAAATTGATCTTTAATCCTGCAACTTTGTGGTCATCGGTTTGACCAGTATGTGTTTTACCAACTAGGCTACTGCCCTTCTTTCCAGAGTTTCTACCACAATAATCTCAATATAGCCACGGACAAAATTCTGTTTGAGTAAAGTACAAATTTTAAGTGTACAAAAATATCAAAAGGTCCTATGAGATATTTTATCTACAATGCTATATCTCAGTGCCCTCCAGATCTTTTTTCATTCTTATATATAAGAGGAAAAGGCTGATTGTCATGCTGATTAACAAATGCAGGAGTTAGCAGAACCCTGCTAACAGGCAAACAGTCACTAGAGAGCACAGAGCTTGGCAGAACAAAACACATGAACACTCTTCGAGTCACGCAGAAGGGACCCGTTCAGTGCAGCACGGGTCCCCCGTCTCACTGACATGGTCCCGATACTACGTTTGCTCAGGAGCCATGAGAACAGGAGTAAGAGGTACTTCTTCCAGGCAGAGCCTCTACAGATGAATCCAGCCTGTGGGCGCTTCAGCCTCGCTGGTTACTCTAGGAAACAGGACATACACACACACACACACACAGCCAAGTCAAACCTCTAGTAGACTGTTACGGATGAATTGCCACAGACGGTAAGCTTGCTCTATGGAGCGTGCATACATAACCGGAAACCCGAGAGAGTGTCAGTATCATGTCGCCGACCGCACCCTGGCTTCTGGACTGACTGTGACCTTTAACAGAAGAACATGAACACGCAGACCAATCACACGGGACACCTGGATACAGATCAGGTGATCATGAGCTGACAGGAGGCAGGTGCGTTGGACGACACGACATTCCAGTTGATCAAATGTTGCCTAAACAAATAAAGAAAACTTATACATTCAATATAAACTAATTACCAAAAAAAAAAACAACACCCTCTTGCCAAGAGGAACTTTTCTTTTCTTGTAATATTTTATAACATTTCAGAACACAGAAGAATGACTTTTTGGCCATTTCTCAATGTCTTTAGTAGATTCTCCTCTTGAGCTCATTCTTGAGGTTTTCTGTTGGTTTTAGGTCAGGGACTGAGATGGTCATGGCAAAAGCTTGATTTTATGTTCCTTTATCCATTCACCATATTGAATGGATTTGCATGTGTGCTTTTGTCTTGCTGGAAAATGCCATTACCAAGTTTTAGCTTCTTGGCAGATAAAGACAGATTTTGATTTAAAACCACTTCTCCTACAATCCATAATGTATGTGAATGATACTATCAGGGCCTTTGGAGAAGAAACAACCATATTTCATTACACCATGTTTAATGCTTGGTATTTGGTGTTTTTATTTCTATAAACATGCTTATTTCTATACAAAATACACCTTGAGCTCAATTTTTGTTTCACCTGACCTGCTCCAGCCGGGCCCATGTGATGTGCCTTTGTTTGTGACAAAATAATGGGGAAGGTGTTTTTTTGCCATATCTTTAGGGTGGGTTTAGGAAAATGGTGATCCTAAGATGCTATCAAACTCTAATTCTGCCTGAGAATTTTTACAAGCCTTTCCAGTCATCTTTTGAAATGGTGCTATATATAACATACTTAACATTAGCAAGACAATTTGGACAAAAAATGCCACCTAGATTACTAATAGGGGCTGAACCATACCTAATTCTCCTCTAACTCCTGCTTATGTGTGATCACCTAAACTAATGATTCAAGGATGAAATGTGAAATTTTGGGTTTTTTGACCTGCCTAAGTAACATGTAATGGAACAGTGGCCAGTAATTTATGCTTTTCTTGGAGACTAGATTTATAGAATTGTATTATGTCAAATAATTAATGGTTAGTGTTGGGTGAAACATTTTCACTATGTCTGACAGATTATCTAGCACCAAGTGTCAGTTATGGAGATGATGACTTGGACTGGGATTTCCTAGTAAGTGATGGTTCAGTACATCAATAGTTTCAAAAAACAGTCAAAAGGTCTCCAGTACACAAGTGAAGACTCCAGACATAACACATATATGTACATACATAACAAACTTAACTGTATTTAAGAGGATCTCATTCAAAGGAGAGAAACTACATCAAATAGTGACTTTGAATGAAGCAGAAATAAAAAGTCAGCACTGTTCTGTACGAGAAGATAAATGAGATGATATCCACCTGGGATTTGCATATTCAGGAGTACACCATACATTAACAATGCTGCAGCCATCTAACTTGGTCTAGCATTGCACCTGGTCTATGATTTATGGGGTTTCCCACACTTTTTCCATCTCTAATGCGGTCAGGTGTACTATAAAAAAGTATAACATTATAATAATTATAATATATTTTTCTTCTACTGAACGTGTCAGAGACATGGGGGTAGGGGTGGGCTTTGGTAAAATGTCTACTAAGATCTTCCCAGTATCAGTATTATGACCTTCCCAGCTCATCCTACTCCACTGTTAGTTTGAGTGTTCCACCACCCGATCCTCAGAATTCTGAGCTTCCTTGTCCTTCCTGCTCCACTTAAAGTTTGGATGCTCCTCCTCCCATCCTTAACATTTGTTTTGGACCCCTTCTTCTAAAAAAATGCATGCAGCACATTTTCATACAGGCACACTGTTCTACTTGTTCTTCATTTTCTCTTCCCTTATTTCTTCTAGGAACTTCTGTCTGAGGGAACTTCAGATGATAACATCCTTGTTGCAGTTTCACTACAACAGGTTTCCCAATGAGCCACCACCTGTATGCTGGCTTGGTGGCTTAGTAGTAACACACTCACTCCAGTTCCAGCCTGTGAGATTGCTGTCTTTAAAAGATTAGAGGCAAACCGTGAGAACAGTTACTGCATAAGAGTATGACTAATCATTACAAGTGGTTATAAATAGATCACACACTTAACTTCATCTTTTATGAATCTTGACTTTAATGGTTACAGACTTCAATTAGCAGAGCCAGTGAAGACTGAATGAAAATACAATAAATATTGCAAATAATACAAGAGAGCATAAATGCAACAAATAAAAATGTTCTCCTTAAAATAAACCACCAAACTAACTAACATGTATCTCAAGTATCTGCATTTAACAGACATGATCTGGGGGTGAAAATCATGGAGGGATTGCCTTGCAATCAAACTCAGTAAATAAACTGCTATTCTTAAACCTGCACTGCTTTCTCAGACGTAATAACCATAATCAGCGGCATGAAATCCAGAATTAGAGTTTCCAAACATGTTTTATTTGATCTACCTTTGATCTCCTAAAACCATTAGAAGCTTATCTGCTGACTAAATGTTGATTTTTCACACCGACTTTGTAATTATTCTCAACACAAATGTTACCACGTTTCTAATGGAAGTTTGTAAAAAGGGTGTAAACAGAAGAAGGAAAGAAACTTGTTCACTATTTGTCATTTTCAAGAGGCTTTCCCATCATGCTCCTCTCCTGTCTTCAAAAGGATTACAGGTTTTCTAATTTAGTTTATCAGCAGCAAGTGTGTTGGTATCACATGTACTGCTTGTGTGGGTACCTTGTCTGAAAATGTGAGAATAGCAATAGAGTGCTACATTACTAGGACAACAAATTTATTTCCAATCGCCTCAGTGTGGGATTAAAGGCAGAAAAGCGTGAGAGCATACAGGCATATGAGAAGACTGTTCACAGTTGGTGGTGAACCTTCCATAATGAGAACATAAGGAACTTCATCCAAAGGAGTCAAGGTCGAATGCTCTTTATAATTCTCCCCTTTCACACTGAGCATAATTAAGGTGCAATTAAAGCACAAATGAATCAATTAATTAGAGTCATCATCCTTCAAGTATGCTCATTAACTTAAGTGTCAACATGATGTTAGCCGGGACATCGCATAAGCTTCAAGAAGTCCAAAGGGCTCTTTTAGCCGGTGCAAAACCCATTATTTGCCTAGTTATGATGTCAATTTCTATCTGAAGATTTGAGGGGCAGGCAGTGTGGGAGAGAAGAGAAAGAGATAGAACAGCAAGAGAGAAACAGGGAAATAAAATAAATAAAAAACCTTGTGCCCTTGTTATTGGCCTCGGAACAAGATTTAATTAGAGCTAAATTACCCAAATCCATCACTAAAAAGAATAGACTGATAATAGTAATTATCATTTTTCAATGGAAACAAACATTTGAGTGACAAATTCTTTCCTCTCTAGGTCTTTTGTACCTAATAATTATGTAATTCATCGAGCAACATGTCACTTTCGTAAAATGCGGGACTAAAAGGACAGGATGCATTTCAAAGCCAACTGTGTGCAACTGAATTGACACACAGCTTCTCAAAAATCCCCTTAAGTTTTGCATGTAAACAAGAGTTGCCGCAGTTCATACTTTGCCATATGCAAAGTTGTTTTTTCCCTTGGAGGAGAGGGGGGTGTAATGTATTCCATTTTGGAGTTATGTGTCTGTTTTGGAGCCTAATAAAATCAAAGCGCATAAGTGCCGTACAGGCAAATACACTTTCTGTGCCTGACCCCCCTGCCACACACACCCCACACACACAGACTCAAACTCCCCAACCCCCACACACACAAACAGACTCACAGTTTTTTTTTGGTCACCGACAAATAATTACGATGTGGCTCTGCCTGCTGCAAGTGTGGAATATCCCGGAATATCCTGAGGTCTACGATTCATTCCGCTTCCTTGCTCAGCACCTCATCAAATGTGAAATTATATGGATATTCCTTAGGATCTGCTATCGTTTATCACTTGTGCCTCTAAACTCTGGTCTCTGGACTGCCCCATGACAGGGTAAAGGACAGCGCACAGCCCATTCTAATGCACTCTTCAAAGCCTTCCTTGCATGGGATCGCCTCAGGTAGTGACACATTTGTTGCAGCCCAGCGCTGTTGCATTTTCTCATCAGCAGCCCTCTCTGTGCCTAATGCTTTGGGGCCTCGACACGTAAAATTGACCACTGCTCAGGCTCTTTGAACTTCTTGCCAACTTAGCAGTTAACATCCTTCCCATTTGCTCTCAGGCCATGTGACAAGGGCCTCGTCCTGACGGACTTGTTAGCAGAGGCCAGCCAAGTGATTCTAGATCAAGACATTCCCTTCTCGTCACATTATTTGTCCTTCGCTGGCGCACATGTTATGTAATTGTATTAGCATAGCTGCACTCTCTGTATTAAGTACCTATGTTTAGCCATGGTGCCACACAAGCCAAATACCTCAGAGGAAGTGTTTGTTTGTGCAAGTTTAATGTTGAGCGCGGTGCTGCATTTCCTGAGGATGAGCCATCCATGAAATATTCAGCAGGACGAAAGGAGGCCCTTTTTCCTAATTATTCGTCTGCAAAGCAGTGCATAGTAAAGTGGGTTTAGTTTGTCTCTATGTTAAATAATTTGTTGCATTTGACTTCTATTATTCAGTTATTTAGGCAACAAGGTAGAGCCGGCATGATTTTTTAATCCAGGTTTATACCTTCTTTAACACGTGACATTAGGTTATGCATGTATCAGCTGTCCTCTTCATATGAAAGGGTTTTTTTTCCTTCAGATGAACGTTTTAATCTATAAGTGTCACGAACCCCTCCTGTTGCCTTGTGAGTGTGGAGAGAGCACCAGAGGAAACCGCCATGTTGCACTTGAGGGTTATATTTACAGAAAGCATACTGGCTCGAGGGCCATTCAAAGTAAGCATAAACCTGAGCAGGAGTACTCACGAACAACACAGGAGAGGGGCTAACACGTAGGACAACACAATGACAATATAATACCACCATGTCTTCACAAGACACGGTGCAGATCTTTAAACAGAAACAGACAGGGACAAGAACCAATAGGAAACAAGTGGTAATCACACATGAGCACACATCAGGTGACAGGAATGACTGGACACAACAAGACACAGGTGACATGAACCAGACAGGGACAAGGG
>JBBPDC010156799.1:0-19616 GCA_037974485.1 Hemigrammopetersius urotaenia | reverse complement strand
CATTTATTTCATTTTGTAAAGCTGCTTTGTGACAGTGACCATTGTTAAAAGCGCTATATAAATAAAATTGAATTGAACTGAATTGAACTGATGAATCAAGTCTGACTTCTTATTCACAGCTTAATTTGAAAGGAACACTGGATGTTAAACAGCACATTAGTATTTAAAAGTGTCTCAACAGCACTAAAAATGACCTAAAATATCTAAAAATATGAACATAATATGAGCCATGATGTGCACAATATAAAAGAAAACGGATCAGAACAGCAAAACAAGGCCAAGATGAAGCCAAGACAATTTAATAAGTCTTGTTTTTTTCTAACTCTGAAGTTAATAAATCAACATTAATGTTTATAAATGCTTGTGCCAAAAGTTGGATGTTATAAAGGCTGATATAGTCAATTTCACTCCAGAAAGTGACACTTTTTAAAACAGGCCTGCCCTACAGTGCAGACTTGTTGAAATTAGCCTTTATAATTTTCTGTGTAGATTAATATTAGTCATAAAAAGGCTTATGTAGGTGATATGTAGCCTTATGAATGCTGACCTACAATGAAGGCTCTCTGGAATAAGTCTTTATAAACGTCTATATAAATTTATGTAAGTCATTATAGGCTTATGTAGTTGTTATGTAGCCTTATAAACACTGCAGTACAGTAAATACTTGTTGGAATAAGCCTTTATAAATGTCTATACAGATTTATGCCAATAGCCGTGAAAGATTTATGTAGGTGTTTTGTAGCATAATGAACACTAACCTTCCATTAAACTTTGGAACAATCCTTTATAAATGTCTCTGTAGCTTTATGTTAGTCATGAAAAGCATATGTCGGTGTTATGTAGCCTTATATAAAAAACGCCCTATAATTAAAGCATGGAATATTCTTTATAAATTTAAATGTAGATATATTGGTAGTCATAAAAATGTTTATGTAGTTGTTATGTAGCCTTATGAGTGCCGATCTAAAGGAACAACATGGAATAATCTTTTATAAACATCTATGAACATTCAAGTTAGTCATTAATGGCTTATGTAGGCGTTACAAATGCTGACCTACGGTAAAGACCCTTTATAAATATTTACGTAGATTTATGCAGTAATAAAGGGCTTATGTAGGTGTAATGTAGCCTTATGAACAGTGCCCTACAGTAAAGACTTGTTGTAATACCCCTTTATAAATATTCACATAGGCAAAGGCAAATTTTTCACATAGATTTATGTCAGCAGTAATAAATGGATTGTGTAGGTTTTATGTAGCCTTATGAACAGTGCCCTACAGTAAAGATGTCATAACCTTGTGTTGGTTATTAAAGGGTTATTATATGTAGTAATAACCCTTTATAAATATTCACATAGATTTTTGCCAGCAGTAATAAAAGGCTTATGTAGGTTGATATGTAGCCTTATGAATGTTGCTCTATAGTGAAGACTTCTTGTTATAAATGTCTATGCAGATTTATGTTAATCATGAACAGCTTATGTAGGTCTTATGTAGCTTTATGAATGCTGATCTAAAGGAACAACATGATGGAACATTCCTTTATAAAAGTCTATGTATATTAAAGTTAGTAATTAATATAATTACATGCATGTTATGAATGCTGTAGTAAAGACTTGTTGTAATAACCCTTTTGATTTATATATAGGTGTTATGTAGTCTTATGGATGCCACGTTTTACCTAACCCCAGTCTCACGTCTACGTTTGTATTTCAGTAAAATGCTCATCACAGATGGTCAGCATTATCAGGAAATTCAGACAGTCTATATTTAGAAGTTCCAAAAAAGGAATCAGCTTGTTTACTAGCAGCCATTAGAGGAAGTGAAAGGTTAAACCAGCTGATTATTTTACCCGGGGTTGTTTTTCTGGCTGGCTGCTGTGCCACCGCTGCTCGGCCTGCCGGAGATCAGCCAGGATGCTGGACTCTGCTGTCCTCTGCTGCCGTGGAGAACCTTCTGACTCGGCCTGATCTCGGAAGTTCAGTGTTTCCCCGGCCGGCGCTTGGTTGAGCCGCAGTCTGTCCATCATTCCAGGAATCTGATAGAAATCAGAATCACCTGAAAACCGACAGAGACCAGAGTGAGGACTGGGGAACATCAGGAGGGGTCACGGCACCAGTTACACATGCAAAACTATTGAACCAGCCTGACATCAATTCTCTAAACAAGTCTTTCATCTGGCCTTCAAACCAGAAAATCCTGTCAAGAAACAAGTGTGATGGGAAGAAGGAGTCAAGTTTACACACAAACACACACAGAATACTTTATACACACACACACACACACACTCTCTATATACATGCACACACACAAAATACATTATATATACACACACATACTCTATATATACACACACACACCAAAACACATATATGTGTGTTTGTGTGCACATATGTATATTGTATATATACTGTGTCTGCTAATACATATACATATTATACATAAGAACATACTACGCACACGCACATTAATACTGAGTTAATGCTACAAAGGCCGCTATAACCAAACCTATGCTAATTATAACATTCAGGGAACCAAAAGTCAACAGAAACACAAAACATCATTAGGGTGGGAAAACCGAAATATCTTTCACAGTAGCAATAACATGTTAAAACAAAATAAATCATATGAAAAGAACTGCAGATGAAAGAACAAATCCTAATGAACAAGTGAAGTGACATTTTTTGTCATACGTGAAAACACCACAGCACACAGTGTGAACGGTGTCAAATTCTCTCTGCATTTAACCCATTCCCCATTCTCTCAACCCATTCAACCCCTTTATCAAGTCAAGCAGTGGGCAGCCAGGAACACAGTGCCCAGGGAGCAGTGTGTGGGGGCGGTGCCTTGATCAAGGGTACCACAATGGTGCCACTAGCAGTTTTGGGATTTGAACCCACAAATCCATATGGAATACAGAGGAGGCCCTTCATTACATTATTCAGGGAAAAAACTGCAGAAAGTACAGGACACTTTCTCAACAGGACACTCAACAGCTAACAGGTCAAAATCATCAGAGATAAGTTTATGTGGGCTTTTTCAAATCAGTGTTTAGTTTTTCCTGCACGCACAGTGTTTGTGATGAAGCTAGTGATATATTGCATCATAGTTGGTAAAATGATCATATAATAATCATATGCTGAGTGTTTGTGAAGAAACAGTGGGAGCTGACTGACACTGATCAATTATATCTATGCCACAGTGTGGCCTGTCTGACTTCACACTGAAAATATTGAAACAGTTCTTGATTGGTGCTGCACTTTAATAAAAACCAAATCTATTGCAGGTCTAATATTACTCATAATTCAAAAAGCAGATCTCAGCATGATTTGTGGTTTCGGGTGATTATTGTTCAGTTAACTGAGCTTCGGGTCCAAAAAAACACATGATTAAGTTCTAAAGTACCTCTAATGTTCGGTGTAAGGGCCGGCACTGGAGCCGCCTGTGCAGGTCCCAGGCAGCAGGCGAGGTTCTCCTCGTTCTCCTCCGTGCATTGGACCGGGATCGAGACCAGGTCTTCCGCATCCCCATTAGAACCAGGAGGTAGACCTGAGGACGGGATTAACAAACAGTCAGTTCAGTTCAAGGAGCCCTGCTGGTGACAAAACTTCTCAATATAAACAATACTGTCTTCCGTATGCTAAAGCATGGAAACAGGACTCTAATCAGTGGGCATGGGAGTGAGATAAGTTCTAGATGCTCCTTAGCTGTTTCACGGTCTTGTTTTATGTTTTGTCTTTATATCGTCTGTTGTGTGTTGTTGTTTTGTGCTGTCTGTGCATCAGGGACAGTAATAAACACAATTTCATTCACTTCACTAATTCACAAATATATTTAAGGAGATAAGATATTTAAGGAGCTATTAAGTGTTGAAACACTGAACGAGTGCATTTAAAGTTAAAGGACAGTCTAGAATTTGACTCTATATCACCAACAACCAGTTAATAGGAGTCAGACCTGCACTGTTACAGATTCTCTCCTCTTAGAAAGGAAACTGGCTTTATTTCACAGATTTTCATTTATAGTTGTTCAACAAAAGTCTGTTTATGTAATAAATGGATAAGTGGGGAAACCTGTGGTGTGAGAAACTTCTGACTGGTGGTATAAGCTGGATGATCCTGTTCCTGTGATCTACTAAGCTGTGGTGGCTGCGAGGCTGGAGGTGTGGAGGTACCTTGCTGTCTTCTGAGAGCCTCAGTGAGGTGTTGGAGCATGACGGCCTGTTTCAGGCAGAGTGACTGGAGCCGCAGGAACTCCTGGTACAAGGCGGTGTACGCTTCCTCCATCCTGAAGAACCTCACCGTGTCCCTCAGGCCACGTCCCTCAGCGGTTCCTCAAGACCTCAGCACTGCTCTCACTGAGAAACTCAGCTGTCCTGGATCAGCAGGAGGAGGAACAGAAACTTACTGCAATGTTCAGATTAAACCACACTCACACACACACACACACACACACACACACACACACACACACACAAACTCACTCACACAAACTCACTCACTCATATACACACACACAAACACACACATACTCTCTCAAACTTGTAACTCTCACTCACTCACACACACACACACACATTAATGATGTTTGATGTTTATGAAACCCAGCCTGAGAGTGAGCTCCACCTTTCCATGCCTTCAGTAACGCCACACCCAGGAGAAGAACCTCACCGTGTCCCTCAGGCCACGTTCCTCTGCGGTTCCTCAGACTTCAGGACTCTCTGCTATCACTGAGAAACCCAGCCCTCCTGGATCAGCAGGAGGAGGAAATGTTTTACTGCTTTATTCAGAATAAACCATGTCCTCCTGATCAGATGTTCCTCAGACTTCCCTCAGAACTCAGGACCGTCACTCAGCTGCACCTGGATCAGCAGGAGGAGGAAGAGAAGTGAGATACAACAGAAAAGGGAAGAAGCTCCTCTGTAACGTTCAGGTTAAATTACAACCTACTGATCAGATGTTGAGGAACTTCTCGTGCTGCAGGTTTTCTGTAACCTGTAACCCTCACACACACACACACACATACTCTCTCACACACATTTAAGCCTACACTGCATTCCTCAGCTACAAACACGCACACAGGACGCTGTCTGTTCGGGGATCAAAGCAAGTTCTGAGAGTCTGTGCTCTGAAAGTGAAACCAGGAAGTGGATCATCCTCTTGATCATCCAGCAGGGATCAGCACAGCACCGGTCGGCTGCACGGCGCAGGCGCAGTGTGCTGACAGATCCGGGCACTGCTCAAAATAATATTTGAACAAAACATTGACGTTGAAACATTTAATGTCTCAAAATATAAACTAAAAACTTCAAAATAAATATGCATTGCATCACAAATATTCTTAGAAATACAAATGTTATTTTCTTAAAGTACGAAGTAACTTGAAGAGTTAATATGTCAAATTACTTCTCAAAATCCTGAATAAATCCCTCAGAATAATTACTTGTTTTCGCAAAATATTAAGGAACTGAAATAATTACTTTTGAAATACTGATCATAAAACAATCAGAGTTTGACAATTTAATAACTGCATTCTAAGTGGATATTTGGGAGTGTAGTTTATTATTTCGGTACACCAAGAAAAAGTTTTGACAAAGAAAAAACAAAATGTGATTTATTTCTCCTCTAAGAGACAGGAATGAACTTGCATTAACATCTTTACACTCAAACCTAAACGATCTGTTGTGTGTAAAGGAACAAAAACAACAAAGTTGACTTTTGTGCAACATGAAAAAAACCCCAGAACAAACCCCCCCCGCAAAAAAACAGGACACTGCATTCATCTCACATAGTTTAATATTTTGATTTCACATAAATATTTCACATAGAATTTCAATGTAAAAAAAACAAAGGCCTGAAGAAGAAAGAAAAACGAAGCAACCTGAGAGAGAAGTAATATGAGGTCAAACTTGTCTTATAATAAAAACATGGTGGCGGCAGAGTCACTGAAGGCAGTGTATAAACATCAGTAATAATAAAACAGCATTCTGCTTATGAAAGTGAGTTATAGCGAAAGGCATTCCAGTGACACGTTTATATATTTATGTGTTTCAGTTTTGGCAGGAAGCAAAAGCGCTTCTCAGTAAACAAAGCTGTGCGTTAAAAAACAGATGAAACAGACAAAACTCAAATGACCCGGTGTATGATTGTCCTGTTTAAAATAAACTCAATGCAAAAGTAGCTTTTCGTGCTTTAAATTTCACATTTTAACAAAATATTTCACAGTCAGACAGAGGAGGTCCAGAAGACTCATCAGGGTCATCATGGATGTGGGCGAGAGACAAGGCTTTGGTCCAGACTGAAGAAGATTTATAAAAGGTTTAAACACTGTGTGAATAAATATGGCGAGAAATATGATATTAAATGATAACAGCGCTGTAAACTCCAGACAGTGAAGCGGTTCTTCATAATGAAACCTCTTCTGTAAACAGGAACAGGACCACGCAGCACCTCTCCCTCATTCTCTCCCTCTCTCGCCACCTCTCTCTGCCTCTCCCTCTAATTCTCTCTCTCCCACCCTATTCTCACTCCCTCTCTGCTTCTCTCTCCACCTCTCCCTCTCACTCATTCTCCCTCATTCTCTTATTCTCTCTCTCTCCCTCACTCTTTCTCTCCCTCATTCTTTCATTCTCACTCACTCTCATTCTCTCCCTCTCCCTCATTCTCTCACTCTCCCTCTCTCTCCTTCACTCTCTTATTCTCTCACTCCCTCTTCCTCATTCTCTCCCTCTCTCTCCCTCTCCCTCATTCTCTTATTCTCTCCCTCATTCTCTTATTCTCTCCCTTTCCCTCATTCTCTCTCTCACTCACTCTCATTCTCTTATTCTCTCACTCACTCTCCCTTTCCCTCATTCTCTCACTCTCACTCTCCCTCATTCTCTTATTCTCTCACTCCCTCATTCTCTCCCTCACTCTCCCTCTCTCTCCCTCTCTCTCCCTCACTCTCCCTCACTCTCCCTCACTCTCTTATTCTCTCACTCCCTCATTCTCTCACTCACTCTCCCTCACTCTCTTATTCTCTCACTCTCTCTCCCTCACTCTCTTATTCTCTCACTCCCTCTTCCTCATTGTCTTATTCTCTCACTCTCTCTCTGACTCTCCCTCTCTCTCTCTCACTCTCCCTCCCTCACTCTCTTATTCTCTCACTCCCTCATTCTCTCACTCACTCTCCCTCTCCCTCATTGTCTTATTCTCTCACTCTCCCTCCCTCACTCTCTCTCTGACTCTCCCTCTCTCTCTCTCTCTCTCTCACTCTCCCTCTCTCTCACTCACTCTCACTCAATCTTTCACTCTCTCCCTCATTTTCACACTCTCATTCTCTCTTTCTCCCTCATTCTCTCTCTCTCACTTTGGGGCTGGAGGGTAGTTGAGTGTCAGGATTGCCATGCTGTGCAGCAACAGTGAGGTTTCGGATTCTGAGGGAAAAAAACAAAATACAGAATTTTACTTGTTTCAAATTTCCTGCGTAATTTAGTTCTTAAAATGTAAAATGTGAGGGTTTGGTGTAAACTCAGCACTGTTCACAGGAGGATAATGGAACCAGACGTCTGCCTCTAAAATCTCCAAATGGTTCTGGTTGCGCTGCCTGACGCCTGAGATGTTGTTCCACCAGAGTTTTTGTAAGAATTTGGTCCTAAAACTAAACCCATTCATGGTGGAGGGATACAGGCAGGGTGTTGTAGCTCAGTGGGTGGGTGGAGGTAGCTCAGTGGGTAGGATACTGACCTCTGGACCAAGAGGTCATGGGTTCGAATTCTACCTTCAGCACCACCACTGGGTTCCTGAGCAAGACCCTTAACCCCAAGTTGCTCCAGGGAGACTCCACTAACCCCTGTAGTTAGGGGTCCCTGAAGTCACTTTGGATAAAAGCGTCTGATAAATGCCATAAATGTAAATGTAAAAAAAAATTTATGTAAATGTTGTGCGGCAAAATAGTCCCCAAAGAAAAGTGATTTAGTTCAGATTCACTATTTTACATCATCAACATCCATGAACATTATATAGACACGTGGAGCTTCACTGGAGGGCGATAGAAAACTTTGAAACCAGTGGAATTCTTCTTTAATGTTTGGTCTCTGTCCTTCTCTACAGACCACCACAGTCTGAAGGACTTGAGAGCCGCTTGACTGTGTACCAAGAGAAAATCAAAATCAGAGTCAGGAAGTTTCTCTGCTGCAACTCTTTCACACCAAACCCGCGCATGAGGATCCTGTTTACACTTCACACACTGAATTATGGGGGAATTTCAGACCAGAAGTGGAAGTCCCCTATTAGCTCAACAATTAAACAGACTCCAGTTTTAGATCAAAGTCAGGATTTGATTGTACGAGAGCATTAGTGAGGTCAGGTACTGATGTTGGAACATTGCTGTGTGGATTTGATTGTATAAGAGCATTAGTGAGGTCAGGTACTGATGTTGGAACATTGCTGTGTGGATTTGATTGTACAAGAGCATTAGTGAGGTCAGGTACTGATGTTGGAACATTGCTGTGTGGATTTGATTGTACAAGAGCATTAGTGAAGTCAGGTACTGATGTTGGACCATTGCTGTGAGGATTTGATTCTATGAGAGCTTTAGTAATGGCAGGTACTGATGTTGAAACAGTACCTGAACTCACTAAAGCTTTTGTGGCTGAATGCAATAACCTACACTTTAATAAAGGTTAGTATTCATTTATGGCCCACCTTTGACCTGTGTTGAAAACTGGAGCCACTGCTGAAGCCAATCTCTGCACTGAATGGAATCCAGACGGCTGGGATCCAAACCTCGCAGGTCGCAGGCCTGGAGGAGAAAAAATGAAATGTTTTGGTTACACTCAAGATCTTCGGAATGTCGGAGAACATCCCAGTGGTGGTTTGTGTTACAGGATTCCAGACGAAATAAAAACATTGGGAGCTATTGGCTCCTAAACACAAAATATTTGGGAGCCAAATAATTTTTTAGGAGCCATAATCTCTGTCAAATGTGATTTAAAAAATGATTGTCACAGTACGTTTTGTCACAAGTTTTACCTCATATAAAGGGCATTAACACGAAACAAGAAATCATGACACGGACTAAATTGTTGCCAAAGTAAAACATAGTGTTTCTCGTGTATTTTTCTGTATATTTTAGAATGCGCTCTGCAACAGGTTGCTAGGTCCTGCAAACCTGTCAAACAAAACTCCATCTGTCAACACTGCTCTCGATAGAGATGTGTCAGTTGCAAACTAAATTTGGGAAAATGAAGAGTCGCATGGGCGACCATTTTAGTCACCTTCTGGAGCCCTGTACTATTATATATTTTTAAATTACAGTAACTTTGGTTCGACCTGACAAAGGAACACCCAAAAAGCTCATCATGATGTCTGACACCCAGAGCACCAAAACAGACCAGGGAACTTTCATATACGGAGCATAGAACAAATTACCATCACACAGATCTGTACTGCTCAGGTTTTCACTCATCGACAGTTCCATCAAATAAAAAGCCAAATCCTTAATAAAAAGAAGCAAAGAACTTCTGACCCGTGTCATCTCTTCATCGCTGAGTTGCTCCAGGCCTAGAGAGTCCAAGGCTCGGTCCAGATGTAGCAGGTCCAGCGCTTTTGTGGTGAGACGCCTTCGAATCAGGAAACCAGGCAACCACACAATTACAGGGAGCTGAGAGCCCAAAGATCTCTAGATGAAAGAAAAAAACAACAAAGAGGAGGTGGTAAAAGGCAAAAGAGAGAAAGAATGAGAAAAATGAGACTGTGTGTAAAATAGTGTGTATACAGAGAAGCTAAATACTGACCAAATGACCTGGTTTCAAAGACTCCAGCCCCAGTGGAGGACCAGAGAAGACCTCACGTACAGCACTGAGCTCAGAAACACTCGGGTGGGTCCCACTCTGGACCTGCAGGACAGAACAGATGACCTTAATTTGGTGTATTAAGCTGAAACCAGCAGAAAATACTAAACTGGAAATTAGAATTAAAAAATAAGAACATTTCTAGCACATATTTGGTGAAGTGTTTAAAGCAAAGTGTTTTCTGCATAATTTAACTTTAACTCAGAGTGGGTTTGGTGTGAAACGCTGTTTTAGAGAAAGTCAGAGCTGTGAATGGAACCAGAGTACCAGACCTTTAAAATCTCCTCACTGAAAGTTATTCCATCAAATGGTTCTAGCTGCACCTGAGACGTTGTTCTAACAGAGTTTTGGGAAGTTTTTGGTCCTAAAACTAAACCCATTCATGGTGGAGGGATACATGCATGGCGTTGTGAGGCAAAATAGTCCCCGAAGAAAAGTGATTAAGTTTAGATTCACTATTCACTATACATCATCAACATCCATTTTAAAACTCAGACATGGGCTTCACTGGAGGGTGATAGAGAATAAAAGGTCTGGATTTGTGCTGGAGACGTCTGGTTCCATTCACCTCCACTGTAGAACACCAAACATACTCTGGAGGACTTCTCTGTTTACATCTATATATGGAATAAAAGACAAATCCAGAGGACAGGCACCTTGGCACAGAGGTTGAGAAGCAGAGTTCTTCTCGTCCACTCTCTGACCCGTGGAACCGTCCACGCAATGTGCTTCACAACCTCGGCCTGGTGCTGAGAGCGCTTCAGGTGAGCGATCAGCTGGAACTTCTTCTGCTGCTGCGGCGTCCAGAAGTGCCGGAACAGCAGCTGGCGAGGGAACAGGCACCTGGAGGAAACAGAGGAGCGATCGCTTTCAGAACCCTGGGTCACCAGCACAGTGCATCTGGTGCTCCTGCAGCTACAGGAGGAACCAGCTCCTTCCACTGGACAGAGGACCTAAACCTTCACACCCACTGACTCACATCAGGATGAAGACGAAGCCAATAGCAAACGGAGGAAGAGAGATCACCATCAGGGGAACAGCTTTAATCAGGTCCCTACGGAACTGCAGAGAGAGAGAGGGAGGGACACAGAGAGAGAGAGAGGGAGACACAGAGAGGGATGGAGACATAGAGAGAGAGAGAGGGAGAGATACAGAGACAGGGAGAGAGAGAGAGAGAGAGAGAGAGAGAGAGAAGGGAAATAGAAAGAGAGTGGAAGAGAAGGAGAGAGAGGGGAAGAGAAATAGAGAGAGAGAGTGGAAGAGAGGGGGAGAGAGAGACAGAGAGGGACAGAGAGGGACAGTGAGGGACAGTGAGGGACAGTGAGGGACAGTGAGGGACAGTGAGGGACAGTGAGGGAGGGAGGGGATATCGTGATAATATTGTATCAGGAGGTCACTGGTGATTTCCATGCCTGCTATAAAAGCCAGTATGTGTTTCTAAACTAGTTGTGGCTCCCCAGGACAGAAGGTTTGGAGTGAAGTGATTTGAGACCCTCACACTGATACTAGAAACAACGTGTCAGTGAGAAAGGAGCTGACCAGAAGGAGCCTCTCCATTTCTCGATACGGGAGCTCTCGGTAGTGGATGTTGTTGCTCCTCATGCTCCTTTTTATCCTCATCACTTCTTTCACATCTCCGGAGAGGAGCTGGAATCCTGAAACAAAGCGAGTTTGGAACATTTAGGACATCAAGCATCTACAAGATGTGTTATCAGATCTACATGAAGTGATGGGGTTCAAACTGTTCACAGATTAAAAATGAAAAAGATCTGCATTAGTCTTAAACCTCAGAGAAAACCCCGCAATCAAACGTATCTCCTTCGTTTGTGTGGGCTTAATTTCCCTAACAGTTTAATTACCACCCTGTGCAAAAGTCTTGATCCCCCACCCACAATATCATCTGGAAAGCATCTGTTTGGAAACTGCTTCATTTTTCAGCACGAAAAACAGGAGCCCAAACACACAGTCAGTACAGTCAAAGCACATTGGTGGAAAAAAACAGCATGGAACTCGATCAGTCATGGATCAGGCACCCAAAGCCCAGATCTCCACACTGCTTCATCTGGACAGAGAACCAAAGAAGAGCTGTGGAACGTCCTTCAAGAAGCCTGGAGAACTCTTCCTTTTCTAAGACAGTTCAGGCTGTGAACAGTGGTTGTACCGAGACAAAAACTGACTTTAAACTGACCCTGTTTGTGTTTATTCTGTATTTCCTGTATGTTTGAACATGTTGCTGTATATCACTAAACCGACCTGCTGACACATTTTAATACAGAGTGTAAAGAAAGGGAGCTCAAAACTTTTGAACAGTACTGCAACTTTTCAGGTCGCGCTCACCTCTCATGAGGGTGTGGTACAAGACATAAAATCGAGGGAAACGCTGCTCCAAGAAGTGCTCACACTTATCGTTTACCCTCTTGAGGACTCCCAGTCTGGCATGAGACGTCGAGTAACTGCTGCAGCCAGGAAGAAGCACCCTGAAGATTAAAACAAGATCAGAACAAGATCATGCAAATTAACATATTTACCCTTATTATGCAAATTATTTATTTGTTTACCTATAGCAAACATGTACTTGCATACAAATCTGGATTCTGAAGTCATATAAATCATATAAGCATGTTATTTTTAACCCTAGTGACACCAGGTACAGACAATGATAATTAATCATTAATAAAGGCCTGTAAACAATTAGCAAATTGTAAAGTTAGAACTCATAATTTCATAGATTAGTTTAAAAATGTACTGTATGAATATAACAGAAGGCGAAAATAAAATAGATTATCGATGTGCTACACAGTACAATGTAAATACTATAGTTCATTTACATTTTCAACATACATATCACTGAAACAGTATAAATTATCTGTAATAAATGAAACAGCTTAGTTCAGGTAATGTTAGAGAACTATTAGCAATGTCAGACCCATAGAGATCAACAACATCCACTTCAGTATCCAAAGAGGTTAGAAATACACGATATGGACAAAAGTATCGGGACACCTTACCATTCCACCAACAGGGACAACAATGACACAGCATTCAAACCCATAAACTTTAATACGGAGTTGGGTCCCCTTTGCAGCTAGAACAGCTTCTACTCTTCTTAGAAGACTTTCCACACACTTTTGGAGTTTCTGTGGAAATTTGTGCCCATTCATTCTGTAGAGTATTTATGAGGTCAGACACTGATGTTAGACAAGAAGGCCTGGATCACAATTTCTGTTTGAGTTCACCCCAAAGGTGTTGGATGGGGTTGAGGCTTTGTGAGGCCTGTCAAGTTCTTCCAGACTGTACTCATCCAGCCATGTCTTTATGGAGCTTGCTTTGTGCACTGGGTCACAGTAATGCTGGGATAGAAAGGGTTCTTCCACAAACCGTGTCCACAAAGTTGGAAGCATGGTATTGTCCAAAATGTCTTAACCTGCTGAAGTGTTAAAATTGTCCTTCACTAAAAGAAGGAAGCCTTGCTTAAACCTCAATACCTTTGTCCACATAACAACTTATGTCATAAATAGGTAATACATTTACTACAGGAATATTATAGAAGGTGAAAATATAATAAAATGTTTAAGTGATGTACAGCATAATGTACATATTAGAATAAAAATCTTAAACATATACAACGTATACAAGCTATATAATAAAAAAACAAAATTAAATATTTGTAAATGAATGAAACAGTTTAGGATGGGTAATTTTAGAGAAATATCAGAAATACCAGACACGTAGAGATCAACATCATCCACTTTTCAGTATCCAAAAAGGTTAAAATAAGCTAAAATTTTAACTCTCCAGTCCACCTTAAACAGTTCGGTAGAAGTGAATGGGCTCCGGAGAGACGGAGCGGACCGGTGAAAGTGGACTTAAGGTGGAAGGGAAACATTAGCACAACATAAAGCTAAAACTAGATAATTCAACATCTGTGGATAGCGTAATTCTGTCTAAAACAATTCAGAGTGTACCTCAACGTTACGGTGACCTGTCCTGGACGCAGTCTGTGAGAAAAAAGTGCTTTTTTACAGAGATGAAGCATTTTTCTACCGAGGACAGATGTGACCATCCCTCCCTGACAGGTCCGGGTCAAACCTGCCGGGAGCGCTCGAGACACTCGGGCTTCACGCGGTTTGCGCAGAATCATAGATCTTCTAATCATATCCACCAGGCACAGACCATATCAACGATATGTAAATCGTATATTTGTTCCAAGAACCTGAACTGCACGTTGCTTCACGTTATAAACTCCAGCAAACTATCCAACGGCAAAAAGGTGTAACTACTTATATATTCTATTTATGGCTTATGTCTAAATACATTTTTGAGTAATACTATATCTGCAGAAAAATCAGGCAAGGTCTGACAGTTACTGCGTTAAGTGAACGCACCACTGTGTTTTTTTTTGCACGATGACAGCAGTAACATGGAAGTGACTGCTATTTATTTTCACATTCCCCAATTCAAATAAGGTATTTCGTTCGTTCATTCTTTTATTTAATTATTTACTTAAGCACGTTCCTCAATTTCGTTACCAATTCAGTCCCCCAAAAAGAAAATAATAAAATTAACATTTTATGACGCAGCAATGTTTTTAATTGTTTTTTTAAGAGCTCTGATTGGCTGAGAGCTGCCCGTGGCGGTGGGCGCAGCGTCAGATTCTCTTGACGTAACAGGTGGTGGGCGGGGCCGAGTGACGTGTAAACTGTCAGCCTCCGGTGTGTATGTGAGTGTATGAGAGAGAGAGAGTGTGTGTAGGTTCTTCTGCATGTGTGTGATTGATGTGTGTGTTAGGACTCCGGTTCGGTGTCGGCTGGGTTCCTGACACTTTCTGGATGAGTTTCCGGATAAATAATAGGCTCCCTGTAGTTTTAATGAGGGGAAGCCGTTAGCCGGTTAGCCGAGGGTCTGGCCCGTTAGCTCTCCGGCTAATGGTACCAGAACCGAACACGTGATTCTAACGGCCCGGTCCAGAAATGCTGCTCACTCCACTCAGCTTACCTTCTTCACACTTGCTAGAACTGACCTTCAGACCTTGCAGACAGGTCCAACCCTGACAGGCTGTAGGTGTGTGTCTCTGAAACTGTAGGTGTGTGTCTCTCAGGCTATAGGTGTGTTTTTCTGAGGCTGCGATTGCGTCTCTCTCCAGGTGTGTGTATCTGCAGGTGTGTGTCTCTCAGGCTGTAGGTGTGTTTTTCTGAGGCTGCAAGTGTGTCCCTGCAGCCTGCAGGTCTGTGTGTGTCTCTGAGGCTGTAGGTGTGTGTCTCTGAGGCTGTAGGTGTGTGTCTCTGAGGCTGTAGGTGTGTGTCTGTCTCTGAGGCTGTAGGTGTGTGTCTCTGTGAGGCTGCAGGTGTATCTGTGAGGCTGCAGGTGTGTGTCTCTGCAGGAGGAGGCTGCAGGTGTGTGTCTCTGCTTGTGTGTCTCTGCAGCCTGCAGGTGTCCTGTCTCTGCAGGTTAGCAGTACAGGACACTGCAGCCTGTGATGTCTGGACGTTTTCTGTCTAAAAATCCTGCAAAGATCCTAAATGGCTTTCCTGTTGAGCTCTCGCCGTCTGTCCAGGAGCTTCATAAACCTCTCTTTTCGGGTCAGAGTCCAGCCAGAGCAGTCAACCAGGTGAGCAGAGTCTCCACTCATGTCCTTCATCTTTATTATCATCCAGATGTTTCCATTTGACTGATATATTTGATGATGTACACTACAGGACAGAAGTGTACATCATTATGGGGAAGCTGGTGGTTGGGGAGTTGCCCCTGCGATCAGAATGTTGTGGGTTTAAACCCCTGAATTGCCAGTGGCACCACTTGCTGTTTCACTTGGTAAATGAATTAAAAGGATTCAGTGGGTTAAATAAGTTTATTGCACATGGTGTTTCACATTGTTCACACTGAGCGCTCTTGTGCGATGTGTTCGCGTGTTACAAATAACATGAAATGCTGGTTTTAGGCTGGAATGCCCCTGTAATTCTGCCCATATCTGATTAGAGAAGTATATTGGGGTGTTACGCAAGACCAAAGGTAGTCATGTGCAAAAGCTTAGACACCCCTGGTCAAATGACATGAGGTGTTGCTTGTCTAAGTGAAAGTACACACTATTGCGGTTCTGAATACTGTCTGTGTCGAATGTACCATATTAGGAAAAAATAAATTAAAAAAATGGCCCAACAAACATATTTTGTTTCATTATTTTTCAAAATAAATAGTTTAAATTGTGGTCTAACATGACATATGACATTCTCGGTAATAACAAAACATGTTATTTGATTGGGGATGTTGAAACATGACTGTAGTTCTCTTTCTGGCCTGATTTGTGGGTTTAACGTGTGGTGCCTGGTGTTCAGATATCTAGCAGCATGTGGGATCCTAATGACGAGACCCCAAAGATGGACGGACTGCTGGAACCAGAGAGCAACACCTTCACCTCCCGCCCGAACCTTCATCAGCCTGGCTAACAAGAGAAAGCAGTACTCCGAGCGAAGGATCCTGGGGTACGATTACACATACAGTATCTTACGTGCAAAAGTCTTAGAACCTGCAAAAAAATATTTATAAACTGTTTAGATTAGCAGAGAGCGTTTTCTTCACGTTAATATCACTAAACGTACTAAATAAAGAATAAACACAAATATCATTCTATGGTAAGCAGTGTTGTAATGTTCAGTGTATCAGTGTTTTTCTTGTGGAAGTCCAGTATTACTGTAGTTTCATCAGAACCTGGTTCGACTCGATCAGTCCTTCGTTAAATTAAATCAGAATTTGCTGATGGAGTTTCACAATCCAAACAACTGCCGTAGGAACCTGGAACCGAACCTGTGTTCGCCTCACCAGCTCACACAGTATCAACTACTTTTACACACAGAACAAATCCTGATACTTTTTACTGCTTTCCTGTTTGTTTGTATTTATTCTAATGTTCACACGCTAAAAAAATGGATTTAAACGAAATGGATAGCTACTAAAGAGTTAAAATTCCCCTTCAGGATGTGTTCCAAAATATGAAAGCCACCTAAAGTTTGCTATATTGTTTCAGGGTTGTCATTAATGTTAGAAATTATTCACAACGTTCCTCGACTAGCAGATACCTCACAAGCAACAGCGCTAAATATCACGCCTCACACCATTTTGAAAAACATAGTCTGTATGTATTGTTTATTTATTTTATTTTATTCTTTAGAGTCATCATTTATTCTATGTATTAGTTCATGTGTCTGGCACAGTTCATGGTGCGTTTGACAAATAATAAACATCTTGAAATTAGAAGTTATTGGCTTTTTAAGGGTCCTGCTTTTACGGCCTTCTGCTATAATTACTATTATTAATATGGACTCTGTTATGGCTGTGTAAAGTCTGCCTATAGTTCAGCTACATTCAGGATTATTTATTACCATTATAAGTGTATAACAGTGGTGCAGTAGGAAGCACAGGTCCTGTGGGTTTGTTCTGTTTGAGTGTGTATGTTCTCCCTGTTGGGATTATGGGGTTCCTCCCATAGTCCAAAGACCTGCAGGCCTAAACTGTGTGAGCTGGAACAGACAGGTTCAGATAATGGAAGGATAGATGGATAGGGTGAACAAGGATGAATGTCCTGTAGTTTCAGAAGCCCTCCCTGGTGCGGTCAGGCTAGTGTTGATGCTTTTTTTTTTCTTTTCTCTCCTCAGGTACTCCATGCAGGAGATGTATGACGTCGTGGCGAACGTAGACGACTACAAACACTTTGTTCCGTGGTGCAAAAAATCCGAAACCATAATGAAAAGAGCCGGACACGCCAAAGCCCAGCTGGAGGTGGGGTTCCCCCCAATGGTGGAGAGGTACACCTCCATGATCACCAACGTTCGCCCTCACCTCGTCAAAGTAAGTGTGTCCGGATTCTTTTAGTCTTACTACTTTTATTTGAAAGATTTAATTTGACAATTCAATTCCAGGTGTCATTAGCCCATTTTGAGTTATATCAAAAAGATTCAAGAGAGTTTATTGTCACCCCAGCTACCTACGCAGAGGATTGAAATAGCGTTCTCTGAAGCAAATGGGGTAAACCAAAGACAAAGTGCAGAGACAGAAACTGCTGCAACATTATATTGCAGCATCAGAGTACAAAATTGCAAAGTACAGAAACAAGCAGGTAGTGCAAATAAATGTGTATTCTGAGGTGGAGCAGTGAGTTTAGAATAGTTAAAAGTGTCCCATGCATTCTCCGTATGAGGTCAGACCCTGTTCAGACTCCTTATGTTACATGCAGGGTTCTAATGGCTTGTGGGAAGAAGCTGTTGTGATGTCTGGTAGTGGTGGTACGGATACTGCTGAATCTTTTCCTCACATTGAAAGGGTATTTTACAGATTGACGGTGGTTAGCATGGCACAATTTTATGGGTTTTAACACAACATCCCTTACAATTAAGTTTAAACTCATGTCTGACCAAATGCCCCATGCAGTGAGTTTGAACTCAGTGAACCGTCTCCCTCAGAGAAAAGCCTCCTCGGGTTTCTAATGGTGAAGATGGCACAATGCCTTACTGTGTAAAATGACCTTGAAGGCCAGACTGGACCTGCAGGTGAGTTAAGCAAATCAGGTGATAAAATCTTATTGGTTAAAGGGCAGACTGGAGGCGTCGCCTGAATATTAATTAGAAATAATGAATCCTGTAATTACTGGATGAAACAAAGAGGTGAAGGTAAGCAAAAAAGGGGATGAAACTTCATTGGTAGAAACAACGAAAGGTGGATTTAAGCAAATGGGTAGAAAATCAATCCGTGGGTTGTATTAGAAAAGTGGGAGTTGTAATTTTGAGGCCTATACGAACTCTAAACAGAGCAGGGAGGCCGTTCTCACGGGCCACAGCGGTAATCTCTCAATAACACGCCGCATCTTTCTGACTTCCAAGGTTTTCATTCCAATTCTCCATGACAACATCAGTGGGGGAAACAATCCATGTGAGGGCTGGGTGGGATCTGTGATGTCTTTATTAAGACATAAATAAAGTTACATTATAAGTCATATTAAAGGTTAATTACGGTTCTGAACACAGGGCAACGATTTTACCACCAAAGTCGACTGGAAGATGTTGTTAATAATGTTCCACCACAAAAAGGTTTGGTATTTTTATCAAATGTTGATATAAAGATTCCTATTTAGATTATTTATTTGTTTATAATTGTTTGTTTATTTAAATCACTTGTTTTCAAATCATTTATCCTTATTAATATACCTTTCTGCAAAAATGTAAAAGAAATATCTCTCTCGCCAGGCTGTGTGCTCAGATGGAAAACTGTTCAACCATTTGGAGACGATATGGCGCTTTAGTCCCGGCATTCCTGGGTATCCAAGAACATGCACGGTGGATTTTTCGGTAAGTGAGAAGGACGAGTACCTGAGTCCATTTCCTATCACAGCTCATGCTAAAAGCTATTAAGATCAATAAGATAAAAAGATTAGTTTCAACAGAACGGCTGCAGAAGGAGGAAGTAGCTGCAAGTATTGAACTGAATAGCTTTGCCGTTTTTAAGATCTGCTGACAATATTTCTCCTAATTTTCAAATAAAACAATTGTTCTTTACAGCATCGTTTTAAAGGAAATGTTGCAGTGATTACAGAATCAAAGAAAACAGATCTCTTGTTCACTCAAAAAAATGGCAATAAATACCTTTGATGAAATTCTAGTAGTGATTAGTGTTTTTTATACTTTTCCTCATTTAAATAAGATTTAATTCAGGTGATCACCTAATCAGTACCTCATATGGTTGTGTGTGTGTGTATATATATATATATATATATATATATGTATGGTGATCACCTGAAT